>VWYI01004391.1:0-32239 GCA_013399455.1 Anthoscopus minutus | reverse complement strand
AGCAGGATAGGGACATGAGGATGGAAAACCTTCCTTAATTGAAGAGTGAAGTAGATGCCGCAGGGGGTGTTGTTCAAAAATGCCTTAAGAACACAAACTGGATGTGCTTACTATGAAGTGATACCATAAGGACCTCGTAACTCTTGGCATTCCCAAACTGCCTACTTTTTACACTTTTTGTCACTGAAAACAGTTTCTTCTAGACTGCAGTGGACTTACTTCAGACTGCTATGATGTGGTTAGAACATCCCCCAGTCAGAAGCAGAATGCTTGCACTGAACTAATCCCTGTCTACTGAAGCATCCTGGCATGAATAACTTAACTCTTTTCATAGTTATTCCAATTCGCCTTATTCTGTGATTCTGTAATATTTTCTCTTTCTGACGGTAACAGGAAGGTCAGTAGCCCATTGCATGGATACATTACTTAGAGAATGTCTTCTGAGTAACAGTCAGTCTGCTTTATGAACATTATTCCATGGCTTGCATTTTTGCCAGAAAAGAAAAAAATTAAAACCAGCCCAAACCACAAACTAAAAGGCGGATGTGGAAAAAAAGATTATTGCAGAAACTTTTTCCCTTATGTGTTTTGCCATCATGAAGCTCATAATGAAGACTGTGAAATCATGAGAAAGTGTCCACTTGCCTTGGAAGTATCCTTTCTATTCCTATCTATAGGAATTTCTATGCTTGCACAGGTGTAATATCCCATCCAGTAAAAAAAAAAACCTAAGGTCAACAGTTTTGGATGCTTCTCTGGGATATTTCTTCATTAAATTAACTTTTCAGCAATTCCATTTTCTATGGAGTAATACTGAACACCAATTTATAGCTGTCCTGTTTACTGAAATAGAAATATAACTTAAAAGATCACTAAAAGAGTGCAGACTTAAAGAGTCGATGTCCTGAGTTGATACTAAGCTCTGAGACTGTCCAATGCAGCATACACAAGGCTTAATTTTCCTCTGTCAGTGAGTTAACATAGCAAGAAAACCAAAACTGCAGCAGAGCCACATGATAACAATAATTCTGTCAACTGATCCATCTGGATTTTTAATTTTAAAATAAATATTAGAAATTGTTGCATGGCTTGGGAGGTAGTTAAAGTTGAACATATATATCCCTAAAATGAATTGTTCAGGCTTAGAATGGAACTATTTTATCAAAGTAAAAATAATATTGTATAGTTCATTCATCATAAAATCTGTTTTTACAGCTATAAATATATATTTCATTCTTAAGTAAAGCCTGAGAAAATTACCTACTGAAACTAAGCTATAGCATGCCAATTATGAAGTTATTCCTGCTCTATTAATTTTTGTTGCTCTGAGGTCGGACATTGCTGCAAGTGAGATGTCATGGTCTAGTTCTCACCACAGTATTACCATTGGTTCTGTAAACAGTTTTAATTAAATTGTTTAATTTCTGTTTCTGAACGCCCTCTTTTTTTAATGGACACAGTATTTTTCACAGTTGGTATTTTCTGAAGATACTTACCTTTTTTGCTTATGTGAAACATCTAGATGTGATTTTTGGTTTATTTTTACACAAACTTAATTTTTAAAAGTAAGGGAGATGTGCAGGTTAAAAGCAGTAGTGTTGATTGAAAATTAAAACTACCTGTTGCATTGAAATGCAGGGTGTCCTCTGGGTTTTTTATTTGTTGCTCTTTGTATTTTTCCTGCTAGTAATATGCCACTGAATATGCAAAGTAGATACATGAGAAAACACCGTGAACTCCTGTCTGTGATCACCTGAGCCTTATGAGAAAGCTCACTGATTTCTGGGGTTTTTTTTTAATCTGTTGTTTAACTAAGGAGGCACCAGATAAGGTTCAGCAAAAAACAAGGGGAAGAAAGGAAGAGCAGGACAGATGGAAAGGAAATTTAGTCCTTTATATATGACACCAAGCCCAAGGTTATGCAGAATTTGTAGAGCTGAATTTCAAGTACTTTGTCTTCCAGCTCAGGCTTAGATTCATGTTGTCAGGTATGTTTGACCTTCAGCCAAGGTTCCACAAACTGGATCAATGTGATCCCAACTGGCAACTGCAAGTAACAAGGTTACTCATGTTATCTGTGGCTGTGATTTGATAGCCACCAAGGGCAGCAGTAAGAGCTGTAGCATTTTCAAGGAAAATTAATTTGTAATGGAGGTAGGAAAGAAAGATGTGAAGCTGCAGCACAGATGAACACACTGTCATGGTCTAAATGGGTTTAATTGTTAATAACGTTCTTGAGCCTGCAGCTGATGGAGCAGCAAAAGAATGGGAGAGGCATATAATACTTTATTTATTCTTGTAGAGTTGAATCTGTTCAGTACATAGCCTAATTAGGAGTCCAGCACAGTGGTGGATGGGAATATATTTCATGTTTACAAAACAGAAGCATAGCAAAAATGAGGAAAAGGCATCCCCATTAGATGTGTGCCTACAAAAGGACCAGTGCTGACAAAACTGTAGTGCCTTATCTACAGATTATATAATTCCACTGACTGTTTTTACACAAGACTCTCTATTTGGTCTTGAACATGACTTACACCTGCTTTCTATGTGTAGCTCTCCTGCCCTACCCTTGAAATTATGCACCCACACACCTCGATTATAGCTCATCTGCTCATCACTGAAGAACTCCCAAACCTCACATTATTTGCTGCTGTGACTTTTACATACTTAGTCTGTGAAAGAAGGGTATATTTTAAGTACCTGTACCTCAAGTGTGCTTCAAATGCCAAGAAGTACTAGGAGGGCCCTTCCAGACTCCTGTCTGGATGCTATAGTGCTAGATGCTATTGTAATTTGAAATAAGAGTGGTATTCCTTTACCCATGAGTTTTTTGAAAGGGAAATTCTTAGATTCTTTGAAAACTCACAGTCTGTATTTCAAGAGGCAGATCCCAGGATCCCAGGATCCAAATCTCCACAATATCCTGTCTGAAATGAGCTTTCTTTACCTTTCTTTACCTTTTCAGCTCAGAAAAATTCCCTAAGTTTTCTTTTGATATTTCAGACAGGTACTGGTAGAGTCCAATGTCAACTTCCACATAAAAACAAAAAGGAAAGCATTTGGTATGTACTCTACCTTTCTCCATGTAGCAATTAATAGCTGCTAAATTATAAGTATCCAGGGTATTAATTTGGTGGCCTGGAATACTTGAAGTTAAAACACTAAATATACTTTTATTATATGTGTCTAACAATATAATGAAAACCAGCAAATTAAGTCAGCTTCTCTCCTTGTTTTGATGTATTTCTTCAGAAAACAGCCTATCCCAACATTTAGCAGAAGAGATGGTCTTCTGAATTCTTTCAGGCTTACCTTGGTCTTCACAAATCTGTTTTCTTTGCTTGTCTACATGGAGGGTATTTTAGCAATTTGAGCCATAGATGTTTCAAAATGATACTGTTTCGCATCTGAGGTGGACATCCTTATTCTGGTCCAAGTTTCTTCATAATTTTAAACATTTCTGTCCATTCTTTCAATAGTATGCTTCAGATTGCAAGCAAAGAGGTAAAGTAATACAGTGTATCTTTGTTGTATTTAATTATTTAATGATATCTTTTTGAAGGCTATGTCAAGTGTATTTACCTCAAAACTTTGCTAGCCATGGAGCTGCTAATTTAAAGAATAACTACAACAGTCTTATTTTTCCATAGGCTCCTGTGTGGGGTGTGTTAATTAGTTACTGGTTGCCCACGGTGTGCCAGCCTGGCTTCAATGAGCCTGTGGTGTCTGAAGTTGGGAATATTCCAATTGCAGCATCAGTCACAGCAGCAATTTCAATTCCAGTTAGTGCCAAGTCACTTTGTTTTACTGATCCTTCCAGATGGCTTGGGAGAACAATATTTCCACACAGGACACATCACCTTTTTCTAAATGGAGAGTTACCATGTTCTAGGGCTGCTACAGACAGGAATTTAGGGGGGAAGAGGGGAAGAAGAAAGCAGTGCTATCTTGCTGGGAGTTAAAAAAAAGTGTGATGTAATTTTTTGAGATTATACAGTACTGTAATTACTAAACACCTTTGTGTGGAAGGAAAGTGGAGTTATTCCCATATTCTGTGTGAAAAAACAGTGAGGGCTTGTCTACACAGGGATGTTATACAGTTGTGTTGTTATTAAACAGCTGTAATTATGCTGGTAGAATTCCCTGGGTGAGACTCTCCTGAGCTGAAACATGCCCTTTTCTGGTTTAGAGGTGTACTGCTTTGGAAGAAATTTCAAGTGATGTAAAAAAGGAAAAACAACCCCACTTTGGGTAAATACAAAGACCAAATAAGTCATACTAAGTAACTATAGCCCTTAAAACATTTCTCTCATGCTATATAGCTTTCCTGGCTAGACAAGCCTTGAACAGGATAGTCATGGGCTTGTGTCACTGTTTCTTATGCTTGCTAATATTGTTACTATTTCCTTGTGTGTGCCATCTTCTTCCTATATCACTGTAGATTTTTTCTTGTCCTAGAAGGCTTCTTTTGCAAAAGAATTAATATGTACAACAGCAATGCTGCAGTCAAATGAAGCTATTAAAAAAAAAAAAAGAAAAAAAAAAGTACAGAATATCTAGAAAAAGGTGAGATATTCTTTGGTCTATACCAGTGTGACAGTTTTCCCACTGTGAAATTGCACTAGCTGTAATTCAGGAGCTGTTAAGCGCTTTTTAAAAAAAAGACTTCTGGTTTAATGCCTTCTCTCATCTTCTTACTGCAAGACTATTAAAGCCCTCACCAACAGCATCCAAATGTAAAGATGTATGCAACCACAAACAGAGAAAAAAAAGAGCACTTGGTCTTTGTAAGAGTTGAAAGAAATTTCGACTTTTGTGATTTCCCTGTGAGGAGAAAAGGCCACCTCTGTCCTTTTCCTATGAGATAGTGGTTTGTACCAATTAATTAATGATATTGTAAAGATGAACCAACAGGCTGATAAAGAAAAACCATTAAGGACCATGAGCATTTATGAAGAGTGGGAAGTCTCACTGAAGTACAAAAAAATAATAATGAGTGACAAAGGTTACTGCAACTGAATAGTATTTGGTTTTCCACTCATTTACTGTTATAAAGTATTAGGTACAGGAACCTGTCTGAATAATATAATCGATTAACATAATATAATTAATCATATAATTGAAGCATATTAAGGGTGAAAAAAAATGAGCAAAAGTAGTTAGAAGACCAGAAATTAATGTTTGTCCAGCAGAACTACATAGCAGCTGAATTTTCATCAAAATTCAGAAGACTTTTATATACCGACCTCCCATGGGAAGTGCTAAAGATTCTATTGCTTGGAAAGCTTACACCTGCTGGTAGGTTGCATTTTCATCAGCATTTCTGTAATCTTTCAGTTTGGCGAAAGTGCAAAAGCCTTAATTTTTAACTCATTACTAGTTAATATTGGTTTGAAGAGCTGTTTGTTTAAGGGGTAGAATAGTGGATGATAACTGAGGTATTTTGTGAATTAAACCGATGTGTCCTACATTATCTTGTTGAGGCCAGAGGCTGAAAACCATTTTTTACATATTTTCATTGTTTTAAGGAGAAAATAGTCCTAGGACTTCTTGGATTAACCAATACAATTGTACAAGTTTTCCCATTTTAGCATTCAAATGCTTTCTTTTATATTATAAAAAAAGTTTTGAAGAGAGGAAGAATGCTTGACTTTGAAGGTTTAACACAGTTATATTGAGATTTAACCATAATGTGATAATAATTTGTGCATGTCATGGATTTTGTAGAATCATTTAGGCTGGAAACAACCTTTAAGCACTGAGTCCAGCTATTAAACCCACATTGCCAGGTCCCCCATTAAACCATGTCCCCTTGTTATCTACACATCTTTTTAATACCTCCAGAGATGGTGACTCTAATGCTTCCCTTGGCCACTTGTTCCAATGCTTGACAACCATTTTGGTGAAGAAAGTTTTCCTAATATCCAACTTAAACCTCCCCTTGAGACCATTTCTTGTCATTCTGTCCCTTGCTCCCCTCCACCTGACTGCACCCTTCTCAGGCAGAGTGAGTCAGGGAGATGTGGAGTGTGAGAAGGACCCCCTAAGTCTCCTTTTCTCCAGGCTGAGCCCCTTTCCCAGCTCCCTCAGCTCCTCCTCACTGGAAATGTGCTCCAGCCTCTCCTCTAGCTCCATTTCCCTCCTCTGGACACACTCCAGCCCCTCAGTGTCCTTCCTCAACTGAGGGGCCCAGAACTGGATACACCGCTCAAGCTGCAGCCAGAGCAGTGCCCAGCACAGGGGTACGGTCACTGCCCTGCTGCTGCTGCCCCTATTGCTGACACAGGCCAGGATGCCCTTGGCCCTCTTGGCCATCTGGGCACGCTCTAGTTCATGTTCAGCTGCTATTGACTAGCACTCCCAGGTCCTTTTCCACCAGGAAGCTTTCCAGATAATTTTTCCCCAGCCCATAAGAGTGCAGGGGTTGTTGTGACCCAAGGGCAGGACCTGGGCCTTGTTGAACCTCAGACCATTGGCCTTGTCCCATGCATCCAGCCTGCTCTGATCCCTCTGCAGAGCCTTCCTTCCCTCCAGCAGATAAATACTCTCACTCAAGTCAGTGGCATCTGCATTATCAACGGGGCTAGTCCCAACACTGAACCCTGGGGAATGCCACTGGTTGGTGCCCAGCCACTAGCTGCATGTAACTCCATTCACCACCAGTCCCAGGGTCCAGATGTCTAGACAGTTTTTCACCCAGTGACACCACACCAATGACAAGCCATATGCAGCCAGTTTCTCCAGGAGAATGCCCTGGGAGACAATGCCAAAGGGTTTACTAGAGTCCAGGCAGATAATATCCACAACATTTCCCTGATACATTCAGCAGGTCACCTTGTTGTTATTAATGATCAGGACAGTCAAGTGGTACCTGCCCTTCATAAACCCATGCTCATTTATCTTCATAATTGTTAATTCTGTGTTTCAAAAGTTAGCATGTTTATTTATTTTTGTTCTGTGGTCCAACCTCGGATCTGTTACAGGATATTAGAACTTTCATTATCATTACTGAAAACTGTATATGTGATTATGTATATTATTACTGCAACTGAAGTAACTGTGTGCAAAAGCCATAGTGTAATTCTAGTCTTTTATTCTGCGTACAACTGCTGAAAAACACCACCAAAGTTGGTAGAGAAGCCTAACCCTGAAACTTAAGAGATTGTCATTCTGAGGAGAGATTTCTGAACAAAAGTAATATTAACAACTGCTACTGTGCACAGGGAAACTATCTGTGTTTAAGGAAATAATACTTCATGTATTTCTTGTTTAATTTTGTATCATTGCTCAAGTGCAAAATCCTAGACTGACAATAGAACATGATGTTACCTATGGGTGTTTGGTTTTTTGTTATCCTTTATGGGTGTTTGGTTTTTTTTGTTTTTCATATCTTGCTGCTCAGCATGCATAAACACATATATTACCTTAACTCATGGTAGTTCCATGCAATGATTTTCAGCAGATTTTTTTATTTCTTGATAATGGACTTCATCATTTTTATTTCTTTTTATATTAATCTACCTATTAGCCCTGATAATTGTCAACTGGAACTACAGGAAATACTGAAAGAAACTTGTTTTCCCAGCTCTTGTGATTTTGCTGCTGTTGCTCAAGGGTGTAAATCAAATATAGAGTGCAGAGCAAGTGCAATAAGATTTCCATTCAATTTAACAGTCTAAGAATTTTTCAGGTTTTTCTTTATTCCCTCTTACATATTTTCATTGTTTGTCCCCTTAGGACAAATGTGTCACATGCTACTTTTTTTCCTTTGCTTGTCTATTCATCTTTTCTTCTAGCTATTCTAAATCAGTATACTTTATGAGAAAGCTGAGAGGTCAGTGAGAGAAACAGTTTTCTCAAATTACATACTGCTCCTATGTAGCTGCATTTGTATGGATATTATACTAGTTTTGTCTCAATGACCGGTCTCATTCTAGATTGTTTTATTCAGCCTCCTATCTCCTGTTTTGAGATCAGTCTCAAATAAAATAACTCTAATGCAGTCATATATATAGACCTTAAAATGAGTTTGTGTTCCTTTCCAGTAATGCAGAGATCTAAAGCCATTTCTCTCAGGCAAGTATTCTGTTCTTTCCTCTCCTTTTGTTCTGACTTTCCTGAGTAGAAGCTGGCTCCTTCTGTAAGAAGAAACTTTAAAACAAAAATAATTTTTAATCATTTTCCAAATGGCGCATAGTGAGACTAGTAAATAACTACTGGGGGATGTTTAATAAAATCCATTTATGCAAATACAGCTATCAAAAATGTTTCTCATGTTCAGTTCAGCGATTCATGATGATAAAATACATTTTGTTCTGTAGAAGATGCTGTGAATCCAAACTGAAGTGAGGCTGGAGATGGCTTCTGCTTATCCCATACTTCCAAACAAAAGAGAAGATACGGCAAACAATTCTCTTTTTCAATCCTTTGGTGCCATTCAGAGTCTTGAATAGTTACTTAAACAATGAAGAGATTAATAGTTACAGATACAGGATAGTTTTTAATGGTGTTTTAATAGAGGGTCAGTGATAGATGGAAGCTTGACTAAATTCTCCCCAGTTCTGTTTAATGGAGAATCTCTTGGCAACCCCATCTGTTGCTTGGCTGTCATCAAAGAGAAAAGGTTCCACACATCTGGCTGGAACTTCCTCTGTTTTGACTTATTTTTGTTCTCTCATCCTCTGCCATGCATCTCAGCAAGGGAGCTGTATCTTCATGCTAACCTCTTCATGGCTACTAGCAGGCTGCATGAGGTTCTTCAAAGCTGCATCTGTTGCATCTGAACAAGTTCTCACAGCTTTTCCTCAAATGCTCAGCACCCTGATTATCTAGTTGGCCCTTGGCTAAGCTTGTTTAGGTTTCTTGATGACAGGACAAGGCGGGTGACCTTAATATGAATAAAGGTAGGTTTAGATTAGGAAGAAATTCTTCACTGAGGGTGGTGAGGCCTGGCACAGACTGCCCAGAGAGGTTGTGGACTCTCCATTCCTGAAGGTGTTCAAGACCAGGCTGAATGGGTCTCAGATTACCAGGGTCTAGTGCAAGGTTTTCTGCCCATGAAAGGAGGTTTGGAGCTAAATCATCTTTAAAGTCCTTTCCAACCCATACCATTCTATGACTATGACTCCAGACATTATGATTTTAATGTTTTTCTGGTGCTGTGAGGCCTAAAACTGAACACACACTTCCAAGGGGTGTTCTAAAAAGCACAAAGTGTGCTTCTTTATCTGCCATCTAGATTCAGGATACCATTAGTCCTTATTGCTGCCATGGTGTACTGCGGGCACCTGTTTAGCCTTTTCTTCTTTTTACCAGCCCCTTTTCAGCAATGGTTTCCAAGTCAGTCAGTCCCTAGCATGGCCTACTGAGAGTTTAGTTCATCTTATCTACAGAGGTTGCATTTGTCCTTGTTGTATTTAATGAAATTACTGCTGGTACAGTCCTTCAGCCTGTTTATTCTTCTCTCAATAGCTGTCACCATGGCAGCTAGCTTATAGCTGCCAAATAAATTTGGCCTTATCAGACCTCCAAACTCAACCAGCCTAGAAGTAAAACAAGTCCCTGGATGGGGCAGAGATGAGTTGGATTAGATTAGAACTTCAGCCAGTCATGTTCCATCCAGAAAGCACACATATCAGAGAGCTGGGCAGTGCTGAAACTTCAGCCTATCAATTCTCCAGACCTGGGAGTTTTGAACTAACTATATAACTAGGTTCCAAACAATAAAACAAGCTGGTTTGTCTGATGATCAAAAGAGGATTTGAGTTGTGATTTCTGTCTCCAACCCACAACCACATGGAACAAATAGCAATCCTGTCTTGAGTGTATCATTGAAATGGAGGTTGATTGAGATCATTTATATGACAACCAATGGTGACTCAAAAAAAGAACAAAAGATACCATAATCTTAGTATTATACCATCTCCATTAAAAATAATCATCATTTTCAGGCACAGTCCTACAATTCAGCAAGCAACTGTGGATGGTAAGTTGGAGCAAAATCAATGTACCCCTTTTTCCTCTACTAAGAATAAACACATGTTTATATTGAGAAATGTAGATACTTATCTATTGTATCTGCTTTTAGCTTCTGTTCTAGCATTGAACACACTTTGCTGTCAGCTTCTGTCAGTTACTGATTTTATTTTTAACCATCAGTTCTTAGATGTAAAGTAATCTTCCATGTAAAAGAAATTGAGTGTGGGTTCTTACATCATGCTTAATGGATTGGGCTGGAAGATAAGGCTGGTTTTTAACTCCAAATGTACGATCTACTTATGTGTGTCATTGTTGGAAAAGACAGGTGTCTGCTAAGGAAGGCAGAAACCTTCCTTGAAATGAAAAAAATGAGAATTTTAAATCACCACCCCACCCCCCTCCACTTCTGAATTACTATAATCTTGAAAACAAGGTGCTCTCAGGCAAAGATATGGGAATAAGAATAACAGTTCTTTACTAAGGAAATTAAAATCAAAATGAAGTAGTACAAAAAAAGAAAACCAACAAAAAACCTCCCACTGACAGAGTCAGAATACAACTTGACACCCTGTTGGTTAGGATGTTGGTAGCAGTCAAATTAAATGGTGGCTGCAGTCTTCCTGAAGTGACAAATATGATTCTTTTAAAGCAGTGATCCTGTAGAAGGGCATAGTTTTCCTCTGAAGGTCCAGTGGTGTAGATGTATCTGGTCTCTGCTCTGGGAATCCAGTGGAGAAAGGCTGCTTGTGGTGTTCTGAGTGTTCAAAGATACAGAGGTAGGAATGCTTGGCTCTTCCCCCTGGGTGAAGCATCTCACAATGGGATGATGTAATGTTATCAGTCATGCAGTGAGACTCAATAGGCCATGAACAGGTGGGTTGCGGAGGAGATAAAGAACACTGCCAGAGAAGATATCTCTTAGTTGTGAGGAATGGGTCATGAAAGAGATAAAGAACACTGCCCCACCTGGTTTCAACACATGGTCATAGAATACATACTCTTGGTTATATCTTGCACTGCAACCCATGACAGTCATCAAAGCATTTTTTAATGTCTGCCTTCCCTGTCTGAAATAGGAGATATAGGATACATCACAAAATGTAATGAGAAATTGAGAAAAGTAGAAAGCATGGAAAAGAATCTACAATGGACAATATCAAGCTTCTTGAGAAATGTTGCATGTTGATACTAAATAATAAACTATGCTGTCAAAAATACATAGCTAAGTTACAAATTACAGGAAAGTGTATTTTCAGACTTGTCTGCAAAAGTTATCTGATAAACTTTTATAGATAATGGGAAATATTTCTGGGGATAGTTCTCCTAAAGGAACCAAGAGGACCTAAGACTGAAAAAGAAGAGCAGCATTTAAGAAGAAGCTTTCTTTTATGCATGTAGCTTGGGTGTTTATAGCATTTATAAAGGTTTCTGAGAAGTAAAGGTGTACTCAGGAATAAATTAAAACTTTGTTATGGGTGGAGTATTTAAAGTATGGCTCAAATATAGTTTAAAGTAATTCTGAAAGTAAGAAGTCTCAGGAAGATCAAAGTTAGTAGTTTTCCTGAGAGCCTGAGTTACATCCAAGTTACTCATACATATTCATAGAAGTGGTTAGGAGGCTTTTGTTGTTGCTTTTAGTTCCTTTGGACAGGCTTTTAAAAATCTTTCATTATACAGATATTTCTGCATAAATCTCTTGCCTCCTCTCAGATGGTCTGTATTCATTCTATAATTTCCCCATGTCATATTTGACTCTTTTTGTGATACTTTCTGTGAAATCATAAGACTGGCATTTTCTTGCTCAGAGAATGAGTTGCTGGGTAGAGGGATCTGTTTGCTATAGGATCCAGATATGTAATGTTCTGTAACCTCCTGTAACGAGCCTTTTTCTTCACTGATTAAGTTTCAGTAAAACTTTTGATTTCACTCTAAGTCCTCATTTTGGCATCTTAGTGTAGCATTACTTGGTTTTTCTGGCATGCTGCCTTGGTTAAGTAGCTTTGAAATGGCTTGCTTACCTCTTACTGTATTTTGCCCACTAATAGAAATATTACTTTAGAAATGAGCAGTTAACCCAGGTCCCAGTGTTAGGCACTGTATGAGCTGTAAATTAAGATTATCATTAATGAGCAATTAGGAACATTGTATTCATATGGCAAGGGAATTATCTGATTTCAGGAATTTCCAGAATGAGAAGAATGACCTATTTTTCTTTACAAACAAGCTGTGGGCCTGCTGGTAGATAAAACTAGCACTGAGAGATAGAAGAAACAATGGGAAGGATTGCACTGATGGATGAATGGAAAAAAGATACTTGCCTTTACAAACAAACTGTAGATTTGCTGTAAATGAAATTGGATATTGAAAGAGGAAAGAAAGGGAAAAACCACAGATTCCAAAAGAACTAAAAATTGAAAGGGAGGATTATACATTTGAGGGGAATCTTACGAATCAGGTATGTCAGCCAGCAGGGAAAGAGAGAGGGAAATGCGGCCGGGAAATTAGGATAAAAAGGAGGCTGCATCCTCCAAAAATTTGGGAGACCCCAGGGGAATGCCCCATGGCCTCTCCCTTTATTCAAATAAAGTAAAAGGACTCCTCTGTCTCCTTTCTGGAGATAAACCTCTGGTGTTTGTGGATTAATTTTCCTGACAAGAGTTACAAAAAACTGCTCAAAAGAATGAGAAATTTGCTGTCATAATTTTCTGGATCTTTTGTGAGCATTCAAGATTGTTCCTGGTAGGGTAGCCATTTTCCACATACTATTTTCACATTTGCTTGGAAGATACAGTGTCCAGACAGTATTTGCAAAAAACAGTACATGAAATACCTTTTGCAGAATACACTAGGTTTGGTCAAATATATTTAAATATCATTTCAGGTTAAATACGGTGAAAATTTTGGGAGAATAAGTAGATAATGACTCTTCTGTGACTTGATATTTTTTTTCCAAGAAAGCATTTTTCTTTTTTTTTCATGAAAACAATTAAATTTTAAAAATCAGCTGATGAGAAGCTAGATACATAAACCAGGTATAATCCTTTGGGTTTTAATTACGTGAAAAAATACTGAAAAGAGAATTTATCTGAGTGTCATTTGAAATTGTGTGATTGGATACTTTATTGATGCAGTTCTAGAGATGCTAACTTCATATGAGACTGGGGACTAACTTTGAAACTGAAGTAGTCACTTCAAGTTTGCCAGAATAATTGAAGAACTAGTACAGTACTGGTTGATGTGAAGAAGAATATATTGGAATACTAAAGACTATGGCTTTTTATGCCTGGGTAACTTTTAAAATTCTGTCAGTTTGACAGAGCATCATTAGCTTTTCTTGTGTGATTGATGTGGCAGAAGAAGCGAAAGTGATTTTTTTGTTTTCTGAAGAATGAAAGATGCTGACAGTGAAAATAAAATAACAAGACAACTACAGCCAATTGAATGCCTTAAAATGAATTAAGAGTTCACCTTTTAAAATTTAGAAATTGAACAGGCTTTGCAAAACCTAGTGCCAATTAGAGAGTTGTTTGTCATAGAAGAGACTGAACATTATTGCATATACAAATAATGTAGTCAGATTTAGCATTTTAAGACATGCTGACCAGGTTAAATAAGCACAAAGAAAATTTAGATCAGAACATGTATTGAAACTTTCGTGATTTAACTCCACTTCTGAATCACATCTCAAGGTGTTCCTGTCAAAGTTACTGTAAAGTCAGCAAGGATAGACTGTGCAACACTATTTGAAGTTTAACAACTGTCAAGAAAACTTGGCTGGATTTGAGCAGGATTTCCTTCTGGAAACCAGAGTAACAAGGAAGTAGCAAAAGTGGTTAAATGATGTTTCATAATCATCTTTAGCTTGGCCGTACAGATGAAATATAGTGGGTCATATCCTGTAAACACTCTCATTTCTCACTTCCGAGTAGTCAACAATTTGTAATGAGATACAGCACGCAATATGGTCAAACGTAGAATTTTAAGAGGAGACTTTAGTAGATTTAAAATATTTCTGTCTTAAGAGTTGGTAGCAAATTGTCTTCTTTGTGTCATTTTGAGATGTGTTCCATTGCTTTGTTTTGGGAAGATAATGTGCAGAGAGAAATGAATGAATAGATAAATGGAAAGAAAGGTGTTCACACGTCTGTTGGCCATTGATTAAACAATCCTTCCACTTCTGGTCTCACTTGAGTGCAGTTAATCAGTGTCAGTGAATCATTGCTACCATCACAGGGTAGCAACTCCCTTAATAACACAGTGTTCATGTGATGTTTAAAATTTTGCTGATCTGCTGCTAAGCATAAGAAGAAAATGAGACTTTTCTATTTTTTGTTAGTCATAACCTGTCTAGGTCTTACGTGCTTACTAAAGATTTATCTTTCAGTTAACCCACTTTAGGCTGAATTTTGACTAGAGTGTAAGCAGCATTGATTTCAATGGTGCTACATGGCTTACTCATCCATGCTAATCAGGTCTCAGTTAAGCAACTATCCTTTATTCCAGGAGAATTTCTAACAATACCACTCTCATCAGGGCAATCTCATCCTGATAACCAGAGCAGTAGTCCTGAAGGCCTGGTTTATTGACTGTGAGGTAAACCCATTCCATTTTGTCAATAGTATTCCGTATCTATGTTTGTATTGCTGAGCTACTCTGGACAGTGCTCCATGCAGATTTTTTCCTTTACCTCTTTAGATTAGATTCCCTCTTGGAGCTTTGGTTTCTTTGATTATGGAAAGAAACAGTATCATTCTTGGCATGCCAGTGAACATTTTTCTTCTGCAGGCACAAACCTCCCTCTCCTGCATGTGTCTAAAGTGCTCTTCTTGCTCACTGTTCGCTGATTGCATCACCTGCTTTTTCTGCTGTACCATTAGACTTGCACTGCTGATCCTCAGCTTCATTTTTGTAACTTCTCTCCATTTTCCTCCCCTTTCCTCTTACTCTGTGCTCTTTCAGATTCTTTATATTTCCAAACATTATTTCTCTAGAGTTTGTTGTTGTTTATGAAAACAAGTAGTACTGAATCTGAGGGGAATTGAGGTAACAGAAATTTTTCTTGCCTGCTCAGGCAGCAGCCAAACAAGTGGCATGCAAACCAAAGGATTTGCGTTTGTTCAGTCATTTCCCCACAAATCTTTAAAACATAATTTCATAACATTTCCTCCTTATTTTATTTTACAGTTGAAGGTATTTTTTCTTGTCTAGTACACGATGTATCCACATTAATTTTTCATTCTTGAACTGTGCCTGGGTGGGAGGGAGGTATAGGACCTCATATTGAGGTACCTTTTAGATCTTCAGTCAAAACAATGCACATAACACACTAATGTTTTGATGTTTAAAAAACAGTGCTTTCTCAGGGTCATGGTTTTCCTGCTTCTTGTTCTTCCCTTCCCCAGTCAATAAATTAGAGTGAGTACAGATAAGAATTGTTTACTAAGTGAAGAAGTGGAAGAAGAAAGAAGAAAATAAAAGTACAAAAGCTGTGTAAAAGCATTTCTTCACCACCTCCCACAGGCAGACTAATGCCCAGCCGCTATAAAGACTTTTAAAAGTTGATACATATTGGATGCATATTAACCTGAGGAGTTACTGCTTTTACCATCAGTAATGACTTTACCAGACGCTACTAATGTTGTAAATAAGAACTGCATAGCAATAAAAGAAAAGAACAATAGGGGTTAATTTTGGCAAAGCGCTTTTAGAAAACTATTTGTTTTCCAAACTCAGGATGTAATGTTGTTCAGATGAAGGATTATAGAGGAGGGTAGAATGATTCTGTAAATGTTTGTGTATTAAAATACTCTGAATTAAGGTTAATATGACTGCTCTTGAAATAAATGTGTTCAGGAGCTAGGATATGTTTAAGTGTTTAATGGATGTGCAGACAAATCTATTTTACATGCATGAGAGTACTGAGATAATTCTGTTAAAAGCTTTGACACGTAAGAGGAGAATCATTGGCGAGATTTATCGGTAATAGTAACTGTACTCATGCAACAGCGTAAAAGGGAAACGTTTTGTGACACCTGTGAGAAATTGGCTCTAAAGTGGGGCTATTTGTAATGGGAAAATCTTTTTGCTCTAATAGTTTTGGGTGACAAATTACTGTCNTGCTCTAATAGTTTTGGGTGACAAATTACTGTCTTCAATTTAGGCTTAAATTTAGCCTAGAATCCACTTTCTCTGTGATACTGGTACAGCAGGAGTGTAAGGGACCTGGAAAAAGGTACAGAAGCCCTCAGGATTCTACTTCTCAGTAAATATAGTAAATAAGGAGCATAAGAGTTATATTTGATACTGAAAAATGCAAATGAAAAATTTACTTAACTATTTTATTATCTTGAACCTGAACAGACCATGTGATTGCTCTTATATATATGCGCATTATATACACACACACACAGAGGTATGCATATATGCAACAGCAGTATATACCTAGAGCATGTGAATCTCTCAGGGAAAAGACAAAAGCCTTTTTATAAGATATTCTTTTCAGCTCACAGTCATGCTCTCAGACGGAGTGAGCTTTTATGCTGAGACTGTCTAGCTGCTGCTAGCTGCTGCCTTTGTGAGGTTTCTGTTGGCTGTAAGGGATCTGGCTCAGCTGGACATCCACTGAACTTCTTAGCCGTGTCATTTGCATTGTTGCAGCCGGGAGCCAGGAGTGGCTCATGCCGATGGCTGTGAGGTGCAGTGGCTCAGGAAATGCCTTGTACTCTGGAGGTAATAGGAGAAGTCAGCTGGGGAAAGAGCTGCCTGAGCTGCACTGTCTCTGGGAATGTGAGCCAGGGTCACTGGCCATGTCTCCTGCCCTCTTTCACAGCTCAGAACTCATGCAGCGGCAGATTTTGTTACAAGAAGTGTTTTTGGACTTCAGTAAAGATTCATAAAGGACAGGCACAAGGCTGTTTTCATAACAGCTGAGCGACACCCCTGCAATCATCTGCTGTGATCCACATTAGCTGATTTATCCTGTGATAAATAAAAGCTTCGGTGAGAGAGTTGTCATATGCCTAGTTTTCTGAACACCAAAAATATTTCCTTTTTGTTGTTAAGGTGGAGATACTGCCATCCACACTAGCTTGTTTTTTCAACCATCCATCTATTTAAAACTTTTTCCCCATCTGAAATGTGGAAAACATAGTGGGGTCATGGATTTATGAAGTCAGTATAACTTAAAAGTATTTAAAAAATGAGAAGCTAGAAGAATACTTGGATTACTTTTTACAGCTACATCAGTGACTGATGATCAGAATACTTTGATAGAAACTTCTCTACCAAGCCTTATTCCTGTAGGTCCATAAAATAAATTCTGTTTGCTTAAGGAGTACATGCTTGCAGTATAAAACTTTTTATAATGTTTGTATTGAAAAGGTAGGTGTCTACTAGTTAATCTGAATTATTTATCTGACAATGACAAAAACAATTAGAAATTTAATAAATGTTTTGCATGAGTTGTTTCATTTAGGTGGTACCACTTTGTGATACCTTGCTCTTACCTGGCTTGTGCAAGGCAGGGAAGTCATGCCAGAGAACTACCTCTGGTCATCCCCAGGGGTTTGTTCTGAGGTGTGTGCAAGTCCCTGATCTGAATCAGGGGCACTCTCTGTTGCCTGGGCACTCTGTGTTGCCTGGAGAGCTGCTGGATTGGTGTTGGTGTGTCTTGGTGCTGATGCTTGCGTGTTGGATCCAGTGGGTGCTCTCCAGGAGGCTCTGGACGGATGATGACTCCTCTGGAGAGTGAATTAATCCAGATGCTTTGTGCAAGCAGGGACTGCCCTGATGGCAACATCAGCCACCAATCTCTAGATCCAGAAAAGGACATCCTCCTGCCTTCTGGGAAGTGTGTTTTGGAGGTGCAGTACCTGCCTCATGCAGCATGTGTCAAATTAGCATTGTAGGTGAATGTTTCAAAATGGATCTGTCAAAACCAGTGTTGGTGAGTTACCATATCAAACTTGTCACAGAGGCAGGTAATTGCTAGGTGGGGTGACACAGCCTGTGTGTTATGCAGGAGGTCAGATTAGATCATCACTGTTTTTTCTGGTTTTGAATTCTATGACTCTACTGCAGCCAGTTGTTCCATGCAATCACTGTCCATACTTGTTTATCACTGACACACCCAAATTGTCTTGCACCCATATGTGGCTGAGACTGTAACAGAGCTGCCTGTTTTCCATGGGATGAAAAGCTTTTCCAAAGGTCAATGTGGTAAGGAAAATGGGACTTTAAAAATTACATATTTACATGACATGGAATCAAACTGGTGGGGTGAAGGAGGGAAGAGTACAAAAGATACAGAATTTTGTATTAGAAAAGTCAGGTATTCCTGACTAACTTATGCTAAATCAGTAGAACCTGTTTTAAACTGAGGTAGCACTCCAGTCAGGTTTGGAAGTAGGAATAATAAAACCACAGTAGAAAATTGTGTGTTATGCAGAATTATGTTATTATTAGGTATTGTCTATGCTGTATATTACATGTATTACAATTTGCAACATGTTGCTACTATTATATGTTATTGAGTTCTTAATACAGAATTAAGGACAAAATAGGTGGGTCACCTTTGAAGTAAGCTGCAACTGCTTGAAAGACTTCTCTATGATGCTGGTTGTGTTAGTCTGTTTCGATCACTGAGAGTATAATATTCGCCAAAAGATTGTTTCAATCAGATGTATTGGGTGTTCTTGAAAATGTCTTTTTGCAGTTCAGCAATGTGTAAGTATCCCTATATTTGTTTTGGTAAACCTTCATGCTTCCTTTATTTTTACAAGACTGGTTGCAGGCATGAATTTACCATGCATGCAACTTTAGGCCAGATCTGGAGGCCTGAGTAACAGAAGTTTAAGCCTGTTTGCATAACACTTACTTAGAGACAAAAATACTTATATTTTCTGATTGCTTGGATGCATAAAATACGTAAAAACTCTTACATAATTACAGAAATATAGAAATTTAAAAAAAAGAACCCTTAATTGTTGAGAATTTTTTTGACGTGAATGTAAGTTAAGTTTTAGTTCTGCAGACTAAAATCTGTTGGTCACATTGAACTGGTTAACATTACTGCAATGCTGCCTGCCATGTTTATGAGAGAGAAAGCTCTCCTCTCCCTCTGTTTGTGGCCTCCCAAAAATAGCCGATTTGCCAAACACATTTATTTTCAAGAAGGAAGATATTATTTTCAGAAAGGGACAGAACCAACATGGATGCATTTTAAAGCACTGTTAGCATTTTAATAAAGTTTCAGTTTACATCATTCTATGCACTTCCTGCCCTGCTTCAATTTATCTGTCTCTTAGATTGCCTAATTTTATTTAGAAAAAATTTTATTTAGAGTTGCTGTGGATAGAGTGATTGTCATGCAATATTCATTTGTAACTGGTAGATTTTCTTTTTTGCATGGTCTGAGGTAAAATGATAAGTCTGTTGAATTTTTTCCTTAGTCAAACAAATACTGTATTTGAGATGGTATATAAATTTTCATCAACAAAGCTTATTAAAAAATTACTGCAAAGGTTTATTTTTAATAGCAATAATTAATAAACTCTGAACTCACTGTTACCTTTTATAAATTTCAAACATTTTTAAAACATCTTTCTGACATGATTGGCATAGTTCTTCTCTTAAATCAGCTATGCCCATTAAAAGAGGGAACATTAATAGGTCAGGTGAAGCTGCTAACTGTTCCAATGTAATTCAGGAGTACTGGGTTTAACTCAGGCTTTTGGTACGGCAGCAAATCTTTCCATTTATTATCTGAGGAATATATTACAATCCATACAATGAAAATTTGTGTATAGAGCTATTTGTTTTATTTTGTTTTTCTCTGACAGCCTTTACTGGTTTTGTCTGTAAGGTTTAACTGAATGTTTGTGGTGGTTTGGATTTATATTAATTTAGTTTCTTTGAAACAAAAATAGTTTTAAAAAGTAATGATTAAAAAATGTGTTTGAAATCCAGTTTGCACTTAGAAGAATAGGAAGAATGTTTAAAAGCTGTAAGTAAAGGTGAAAATTTGCTACAGAGGCTATTTTTGTAAGGCGCCCAAGGATTACTGTGGTATTACAATTTTACTTATTTGTTAGCTATAAACATGTACATTTTGGGTAAATGGGAAAGTGTTTATAGCTACTTACGGCTTTTAGTATTATCATTACTGGCTGGCATGATGCCTTGGTGTGTCACATGTCAAGTTTTTTACAAACCTGAGTACTCCAGAGGCTGTTTTTCCCTAACCACATACTCATGTGCTCATTGGCTTTGGCTCTTTCATTATATTGTCAATGTACAGTTTTAACTATTTCTCTTCAGAAGTTCCTTCTGACGGTAGGGGAATTGGTAGTTCCTGGTAATGTGAACCACAAGCTTCAGTTTTGATTCTTTCAAAACACCTTTGTTAAAGTGGTTTCATGATGTCCGCATACTGAACAGAACCTTGTTTCTTTGAGGATACAATTAAACAAGGACCTCCGGGAGTGTTTTTCACTTTAGGTACTATGAAGCAGTTTAAGCACTTTTATTCAGCTGTTTTGTTTATTACTTAATTATAGCACAAAAATGGTGGGAAAAATCAGAAGGAAACTTCTGAGCATGCAAATTTCTGAAGCAAGTAGATCCTTAAAAGTTGCACAGGATGTAAATTTTCTTTTAAAATACCAGTTTGATGATGGAACCGGAAGAGCCCTTTAGGGTTACAGAGGAATGCTGCTTTCAGTTACGAAGAAGGGAATTGGAAATACATTTGTCATGCATCACAAAAGCACAGCTCAATCATGGTATGGCACTTGGGGCAAGGTCTGGGTAAGCTTTGAGACAGAGCAGTTACAGAGAAATTATAGAGAGGCTAGAATGGCTACCAGTGCCATTCACCTGGTGGTAAGGCTATGAGATCTAAAACCAGCCTGTCCAAGGAGGCTCCGTGTTATTCAAGACAGGCAGCAGCTTTTGGAAGTATTTTTGGAAGTATTGTCAAATAAATGGGTTTTGTTTAAATACATTGCTGATCTTGAAGGAATGAGGGACGGTATTTTTTCATGGTGTTCAAATTTCTAAATTACTTTTTGTAACAGGAACATACAAGTGTACAAAAGTATCCACGTGTTCCAGCGTTTAACCGTATATTTGCCAGTGTATGTATTTAGGGAGTTCAGGTGTTCAGTAAAATAGGTCAGGACTGAACATATTCTGTTCAGTATTCATACTCAAATGTGCGGTGAAATTTGTCATCCAGCCATGGTGCCAATTCATGCAGATTTTTTGTAATGATTTGCACACAAGATGGGCATTCTCATGCAAATTCTTGATTCCTTTCGAGTGGTTTTCTTCCATAAGAAAGAACTTTGTAATGGTTTTGTACTAACTCATGGGGAAAGAGACAAAAAACAGTACTTGCCTTACTAGACACTGGTTTGCAAAACAATCAAAATTATCTGCATTTTCAAGTATAAAGAATCATACACAACATACTTAACACGGCTGTGTTATTAGTACCCAGAACAGTGTTTTGAGTGGATTTTATTGTGGTGACATTTGCAAGCTTGATGCGTGCTGGAGCTGGCTAGCTCTTCCCATGGCACCATGCTGGGAGTGGGTTGCACCTTGGGAGCAGGACAACTCAAGGTGTGGCTTAGAGCGTATGCTCTACAGCACGCTTTGGTGTCAGGTGCAAGTGTGGAGGCAAAGATGAAGAGAAGACCTCAAGTATAGATTCCAATAATTTTATTCCAGCGGAGGATCATAGGTGTGCAGCAACTTATAAACAGGAATTTCAAGGGGCTGGTACAAATCATTAACCAATGAGAGACTTTTAGAGGAAGAGCATAAGGCAGGGTTTGCATTACACAAACCAATGAGGAAAACAAGGGGAGGAGAGGGGGTCACGTGGACCAATCGGACATCGAGGAGTGGGGGATTGACGGGCAACATTCTGGACTAGAGGGTTGGTACAAAGTGGGATTGACAACTCAATGGGTGGAGCAACAGGGAACATTATGGCTTAAGGGGCAGGTTTAGGATAAAATTGACAACTGAATAGGAGGATACATTTTGGGACAAACCAACAATATGGGGAAAACGGAACAGACCATCAGGGATAAAATAAACTGTAACAAGAAACAAAAACACACCATAACGTAAGCTGACCAGTGATGGTCATATATGTTCATTTTACTGGCCTTCTGTTGCTAAGTTTTAGGAAATTCTTGTATTTATCACATATTCATGGTTTCTTATTGCATTAATGATGATGACAGCTGTGGATTTAGGGTGAAGAACTCAAATGCTTCACAGAAAAGGAGAACATCTTCCTGTGGGCATGAACATCTCTTATAGTATGTTCTGGATGCCCCCTTGAAATAGCAGAATCCTGTGGGTGGCTTAATTTGCCTCATTAAATGATGTAGTGCTGTTTCGTCAAAGTGATACTTAGCACTGCAAAAACATGTTAATATCCATGTTTTTAGACTGAAAGAATAGTTTCCCTTTCTCCCGTTTCTAACCTGTAACTTCTAACCGTATACTCAACTGTAGAATCATTTGTTCTCTGTTGTTGCATATACCTAGTTTATTATTCTAAATTTGTTGGAAATTTACTACAAATGTCAGCACTTCCAAAGAAATCTTTTGCTAATCTGGAAATGTGATATGCAATGGGAACACTCTCCATCTTCCAGATAAGGTCTGCAAAGTACTATTAAGATGTAATCTGTGGATGGGGTCATTCTGAAAGCTCTTATTGATGTGTATCTCGATGGAGAAGTCCTGCTGTCACATGTTCATCATGTACTGATTGAGAGCAGGGTGTAGACTCAGAAGGTTGAAGCTGAGATATTTCCTATGCTGCAAAGATTGAGGACGTGAAAGAGGCTAATGCTTCCTAAGTTTCACTGATTAAAAAATGGCAGATATTGTTAGACATAGGATGCTCTGTTCACTGTGAATGGGACAAGTAAGCAGTGTATTAAGGTAAAGGCATTGTTCTTCAGCAGCAGATATGAGAAGCCTTGTTTATTGTCTTTTTGGGGAGTTTTAAAGTGCAGTTTGCTGCTTTGCTGTTGAAAAAAAATTGGCTGCTGTGTCACACATAGCCTTGTCACAGAAACAACTGCAATGCAGAAATGCCTTTGAACTCAGGATGGATTTGGTTTTGCTTCCCAGGCAGTCACCATCAGTATTTTTAATGAAAAGGAGGAGCTGATTGCCACAAGGTTTCCTGTTCACGTGGATAAGGAGCTTTCATAAAGAAACAGGAAAACAGAAGTTCTCGCAAATAATCAGTATTCTGCTGCATTTTGTGGCATTCTTTCACAAATTTTAAGTGAAGGAGATGTCTGGAGAAAACAGAAGCTGTGCACAAGGTACTGAGAGAAGAGAATGTCCAAAAAGAAGCAAGTTCATGCAAAATGCCTCTCCAGTATTGGACTTAGGTGCTTGCAGACATTTGATGAGAGTGTGTTGATTGCATGCTCGTGCTGGGCCCTGCAGGGAATGTGGGGTAGCCTGAGGTTTGTAGATGAAGGAGGAGTTCAAGGTTTTCCTCCTGTTTGAAGAAGGCATCTCTTTGGGGAGAACAGTGCTTACTGCGAGTGCGCTTGAAGATGCAGTTGGTGGGTCGGCCACTCCTCTTCCCAGGGCATATGTAGTCCTTGCCCCTTCCTCTCCTAGTTATGTACACATATGTGCACACACACACACTCCTAAACAAGAAAGGCTTTCCAGAAAGAAAGGGCTTTCAGAGTTACTGAAACAATAACTGGCTGCATGTAGGGTTTTGTCAGAGGATTTTAGAGGGCTGGCAGGCTTGGAAAGGGCTCCTGCGGGCCCACCTATCTCCTCTTCCCGCTGAGCACAGCTGAACACCCGCAGCCAGAAATACACCCCAGGCTTAAAGTAGGGTCTGTTCTAGTTGAGTTTTTCTCCCGAAAGTTGGATGGGACAGTCGTGTGCCCCAGGCGAGGACAGAACGCAAAAGCATCTTTGCTCTCTCCAGCCTGCGGTTCCCTCCTGCACCTCCCACAACTTTATCTGGCTCCGGCGTCGCGTTCCCGGCGGCGACACGCCTTTCCTGACCCGTGGCTCTCCCTTTGTCGCCGTGGGGAGCCGGGCTGGGCTGGGCAAGGGGAAGGGCAAGGCGGGGCAGGAGGCGAGCAGGGGGAAGTTGGTCGGGAGAGCCGGAGGAGTTCGCGGGCCTGAGGGGAGCTGGCGTGGCGGCCTCGGAGCGTCCTCGAAGCCGGGCGAGGATGATAGATCCAGGTAGGACACTAGGAGAGCACACGGATGGTGACCGTGTGCGTCTCTTACTCCCCCGCCATTTTCTGCCACTAAAGCTTCTTTTCCCTTTCGAGCAGGACAAATACCTAGGGGGACTCAGACAGGTGCCAGGTGTGAACAAAGCAACTTTTTATTATAACCTAAGTTACAGCATAAAAGCATTGGGCTTCGGATAGTAAGTGATCCCATTTTGCATAGTTAACCTCTGCATGATCATAACTGAGAGAAGCAAGAGATTAAAACATTAATCCATATCTCTTTTTTTTCCTGTGCTGTAAGTATCTTAATATTTATATGAAGATGGGAGTGCATAATTAGCTGGCTGATTTTCTGGGAGCAGGTTTATACCATAAACTTTCTGTCTCAAGCGTATGCTGGGATTACCATACTATGTGTCAGAGGTGGATGGAAGTTAGGAGAGGAAGTGCTGGAAATACTGGGTCATAATTAAAATGCCTCCATACAAATATTTCAGATGCATGCAGTCTTGGGAGTGAGAGGTCCAGCCAAAAGAATAATGAGATCAAACACTGGACGTGCAGGTGAGATGAATTACATGTCTGAGCTGACAACAGAAACTTTAAAAAATGAGAAATAATTTAGCTTACTAAGAAGGATAAATCAGTGAAGGGTGTAGAGAATCACAGGGAAACTTTGTGATGTTAAAAAATAAACCAAGAAAATGTCGTGTCATAGTAAATCTGTTCTTTCCTCTGATCTGAAAGGTTCTCTGTAGCTTTTAGTTATCTCCATCCGCACAACTAAAACAAGAGAACAATAGCAAGCTTATTTCATGGCAAACATTCAGAATATTTCTGTAACTTATTTCTGTAATTCTTCTGTAGCTCTTCTGTAGCTATTTCTGTAGTTACATAGTAGAAATAAACACAGCATCTTGACCCCCTTAATTTAAAATGTCTTATTTGTAAAGTGATTATTTACAAATAATTATTGGCAGTTATGTTGAAGTACCATTGCAGCAAATAGGGTGTGAACAATCTTTCAAAAAGGCCTTTTACCAAATTTTACTGAGTACAAAGAAATTATACCGTTGTGTTTTGATCTGCATTAAAATTTCACTGCCAGCTGGATGCATGGCAGAGGTCAGCTGCAAGAGTAGACCTATTTTCACTTATTAGTCCTTTTAATTCACATCAATACATTAATTGTAATGCCAAATACAGGTAGGTTGTGAATGTCTAGATGTGAACCTACCTGACAGTACAGAAAAACTAAGGACAAATAAACAATATGAGATAATAATTTATCACAATAGCCATTAGCATTTAGACCACACATCTGAGTACACTTTATTTGAGAGAAACAGTTTCTGCATATTCTAACCTAGAGAATAAACTCTTTTGGACCAAAGTTCATTGGTGGTTTCTATGTGTGGCAGGGCCTGTGCAGAATGTTCTGTCACCACAGGTAGCAGTAATAAAGTTCTCTGGTAAAAAAAATTTTGATTTTTGTTCAATGAACACTTCCTCTTTAATCTCAATCACTACATTGTAGTCTTAACATGCTTCTGCATCTTTGCATATATTAGATTCTCTTACTAGAAAAGAAAGCATGCCTCACCAGACTGCCCCTGTGCATGTTAGTACAGGTCAGCCCCAGCAGCCTCTAATGCATTTGGTTTATTTCCATCTTAGGAGAAACAGCACAAAGGGCAATGGTGAAAAATCCGGGAACCCTCTCTTAGTGCTTCTTTGACAAATTGTCCACAATCTGCCCAAACAGGTAGAGGCCTTGATATCGAGTCCACAGTAAAGAAGGGAGAAATGGGCAGTGCATTTCACTCTCGTGTTTCATCTTTATGGTGGGAGTAAAGAATATGCCTATGTTACATCCAGGATTGGTTCTGAACCTCAGTTTCAGAGGTCCAGTGTTTGAGGCGGCAACTGCTTCTGAAGAGTGCTGCAGACCCTACCTCTGTTATGTGAAGTAATTGTTATTTGCTCTGGGAGGCTGAGACAAGACTGAAAATTATTTATAGTATAGTATTCTCTTCTTCCTCTTCTTCCCTGTGGTTTAGCTACTTTCCTGTTGTTGAGGAAGTTGGGAGGGAGCTGTGTTCCAAAACATGCACTTGGGAAATCAGAATAATCCTTTCTTTTCCAAAGATATCTCTGTTTAGAAAAACCCAAAATATCAAACTAACTCTGGCCTTGTTCTTATGTTTGAAGGCTTTTTAGTAGTTAAAATAAAAGAAAGATGTACTGTAGTTACTCCTTTATTATGCATTTCCTTGGCATCATGTAAGTAACATTATAAACACCTCTTGCTTTGTTTTATATCTAGCTTGCAGTTTTATTGGTTGAGGCCTTTCAGAGTATCTGAACTTGTTTGTTTAGGGTTTTCTTCACACTTCCTTTTTGGGGGTGTGGACTGCTTTACATTAGCACTGTATCCATCCTGTATGAATTAGTATAAACTAAAACTTCACACCTGGAGAAGAAGATACCACCTGTCTTGTTTCCTCCTGTTAAAGAAGGGTCTTTCTCTGAATAAGTGTGGGAGGAATGATGGATGCAGTGCTTTTGCCACTCTGGACCTAGAAAAGTCACACTCGCCATTTACTATTCCGGATGTTATTAAGTAAGTTCTCCACCTTACAGCAGCAGTGACAGAAGTTCAAAAGCATTATTCACTTCCTTCACGGCTATCACAAGGGCAGCTGTTCCACAGATGGGACACAGGTGTGTTTATTTTTATGTATTTGTATGTTGTCTAATCCTAGTCAATTCTAGATTATGTGGTACAGTTTACCTCAGCCCAGTTACAGCAGGGCCTAAAGAATAGTTTTAGTCTTCCATGCAGAGTATTTAATTGACCATATACATTTTATTGTCCTTTCCTCTCAAGTGCAGGGTTTTCATCAGTACTTGATGCCTTAGATAGGTTGCTTTTCCATTCCAGCGTGGTAAATTCTCTATTTCCAGCCAAAATATACACATCATTTTTGCTCTTAGAGACCTCCCTTTCCATCCCTTTGTCATTGTGTAATTCTATAGCAGAGTGAAGAAGGAGAGCTACTATGTGCTGTCTAAAGGTTCAGCCGTGTCCACAGGCCTTCCCTTGTGCATTTTTCCTCTTCCTTGTGTGAACTCATTGCATGTTTTACAGCTGTCACTGGGACACTGCCTGGAAAGGCTGGCATGCACATCTTGGCACTCTTGCTTACACACTTGTTCCCTCTGTCTTTTATTAACATCCCCAACCCAGTTATTCATGCAGGCTTTGACTCGGAGTAAATTTTTTCCTATGAGCAGGATACTGTGGGAAGCATAAGCAGTCATCTGGAGGCCAAGAGTGAGATATCACAGCCCTAGTATCAGACCTGCTAATTTCTCACTAGAATCCACATTCTGCCTTTCAGAATTTGGGTACACTGAGTTCATTTTTACACTGTTAATTTTCATATTGTATTTTGTGGAAATTAAAGTGTTACAGCCCTACCCACGTGATCACTTTTTTCCCTTCCTCTAGGGGATGGCTTTAGTAGTTCTAAAAACAGGCTAAGCCAAATCCTTCCTTGTGGAACTTTGTACTTGAATAAAACATCTGTGACGACAATATCAAAATATTCACCACAGAGACAGTGGAGATGTTCTGAGAGGTGGTGCTGGCTAGGATATACAGACAGAAAAATTTTTCTATGCTCTTTTAGGTATCCTGGGGGAATTATGGTAACTGTCTAGATGATAAAAGTACAAAGCAAGTCTTTAACAAAAGGTGCTGGAGAGAAACTTCAGGAAGAATCTCACTGTGAAGAAAGCAGAGTGAGATCTTCTTTCTTGCCAGTAAGTGTTGCCGAAAGAGTGGTACTAGCTTTCCCACTCCAGGGGAGATAGAGTTCAAGCAGAGAGAAGATCATGGGTGTGAGTGATTCAGATTTCTAGTGAGTGACTAGTGAGTGACATTGACAGAAGGCACAGATAGGCAGTTCTCTGTGACTTAGTCCAAACACAGTGTAGGTGGGAAGTAACAGCATGGAATTGTGAGAGTATGTGGAGGTGATGGTGATAATAAGGAAGTCAGCTTAAACTGTGACCCCATTATGAGTTTCCATAATGACAGTCATGAGGACTGAGAAAATAGGTGTGTCCTTGAAGGTATCTCAGCTGAGACAGTCCCGTACTGGAAAAGCCTTTCAGAAGGAGAAAGATTGTATCATTCTCTTACAGGGGTGATAGTGTTCCCCCCTTGATCTTTGCTCTAGAGATGTTTTCCACTGATTCAGGACAGTTCGGGATTGATGAAGAACCAAGGTTTGTGCTCAAACAGTCTGCAGGGCTTGCATCCAAAGCATCCAGAGCCTGGTTTCCTCTATGGTTTGACAGTTAGCTTTGCTTTTGATTTGCCTTTCATTAGTGTTTCTTCTTCATTAGAGCTCCCATAAAAAACAGAGGTTTAATTGTAAAGAATCTGTGATAAATTTTATCAGTTTTCTCTGTAATAGAAAGAATGTTTGGAAAGAGGTAAAACTGATTTCAGTTGAGTTCTGAAAAGTTACAGGGTAACGCCTTTGTGTTACGCTCACAACTCATTTTGTGTTCTAGTCATTATAAAGTAAAGGAACAGGCTGATAACTGATGCTTTTCCAATTTGTTTTTCTTTCTGAAATTAGCTGTGCATTAGCCAGACCTACAAAGGCAAACCTCTTTCTTACTGAGTTGGATTACAGCTAGAATGAAAGCAGCAAAGTCACAATCACTGATTTGAAAGTGAATTCCCTCTTTTTTTAAAAACTATTTTTAAATGATTGTTGATGTTTCATCCTCTAGCAGAGAATGTTTTTCTGTATTTCACTGAACTATATAGCATCTCACTTAGGTTTGGAAAGTTCATTTTGACATGCTTAATTATCACATATTTTCAGTTGTTAAATTTTGGTAGGTTTAAAAAAAGCCCAACTAGACGTCATTGCTTCCTGCTTCTACTTATTCCTTTTTTCCCTTTTGTTATTGTTGCTATAATCTCATACTGATATGAAATTATTCTTCTGTGTGTATTTGAGAGAAGGGAGAGAGTTGGAGTGCTCTTGAGTCACACAGATTCTCTCACCTGGAAATGTGCTGTGCTACTCAGTGCTATAGGGCACTGCTATGGGTTGACCCCGTCTGGTAGCCACGCCCCAAATGGTTGCATCTACAGTAGGGTGAGAACAGGATACAGTGGCAAGCATTCAGAGGGTGTCTTCTATGGTGAGTCAGAATAATGCCTAAAGCATTATTCTAAAACCTAAAGCAAGATTCTAAAAATGCAAGTCAAAACTGAACTAGGCTATCCGATTAATGGACTTACAGGCTTTCCTTTGGCATTGCTCGTTTATGATGGGTGTGACTCTTCTAAAGAATTCAGGCACAATTCTTTTGTCCTTATCAGAGATATATTTAAAGAGAAGCTCTTAATTTATGTATAAGAGGTAGTTACACAGTAATGAAGATCTGTTGGTATAAATCAAGTGCTGAGAAGTTTCTTTGTTCCAAATTTAAGTTGTATTTTTAAAGGATTATAGGGAAGGAATAATTCCATACTTTGCTTTGTGCTGGGCTTTTTTTCTCCTCTCTTTCTTCTGTTTTCAAGGAAACTGTTATGTTCTAAAGACAAGAGATGAAGAGGACTAAATGCAAGAACAGATTTAAGGTTTTTGTAGAACACTAGTGGTGCAGAAATTGTTTGCTTGGCTGTTTGTATTTCAGAACCTTTTGCAGCTTTCAAACATATCTTAGAAACTCAGAAATGTCTCTTGGGAGATCATTAAACTGAACACAATCATATACTCAGAAAAAAATCATAGTATACTTTCCTTTCTTGGTCTCCTGTATTAAAGTTCTTGTTATCCAAAATGCATTTCTACTCTTAAGTCCATACCTTGAAATTAGCTGCTCATGCTGCTTGCCACTTAACCAGATTATTAATTTCAACTTCACATGCCTCACAAGTGTACAAAACTGTAGTGATGAAAATAGCACTTGAGAATAGGTAGATAGTCACACAAAGCAATCTGGTCGGTGGCTTTATGCTGCTCATTGTACTTTTCTGAATTTCCCTCAGTATCTCATTCTCCTCTTGCTAATTCTATTTCTAAGGACTGAGTGGATTATTCCAGATAACTTCTTACATGAGCTGCAAGTAAGACCTGTCATCTTACTGACTCCCAAACATGACTCCTTCCATAAATGCATAGTTCTTTCTCCTGCTGCTTCACTTTCCCTCTGTACCTCCCTCAGGGCCCCTGCTGCACCATAACTCACTTTTAATGTAATATCATCTCATCTTGTATTATCTGGCTTTCTACCAAAATCACTTTAATTTCCAAACTGTCTTGTAAAACTTCTGTACTGTTTCTCGTTCTTCACTAATCTTTCCATCACCAGCCTGTTTATTCTTATTTGCAGAAGTCATTAGTCCAATTTAATTCCCTTTTATAGGTATTGAGTTTAAGTAAGGTGGACCTCACCAGTTAATGCCTCTGTACAGCTTAGTGGCATTTTTGTTTACTGTATTGTGGATTGTCATTATGTATGTCTGACTGTAAGTTAATTAAATTTGAAATTAAATATTCCTGAGATACTTGGAGCTTTTACTTAAATGGGATATATTCTGTAATTACCACATCCAGTCTCCATCCATGGAGTTTTTCAACACCCAGTTGTGCAAAAAGTCCTAAGCAACATTGACTCTACTTATGAGCATAAGATTGGGCTAGAGATCATCCAGTTTGAGTAATTTCATGGTTCTGGAGCATTCAATCAACCTTACACCACTCCAGGTCTTTCATATTTACCATTCCTGATCCTTCATGTCTCAGAGTTTGCTTCCTTGGTTAAATAACATTAAGTATACTGGATTAGCTCTAGTTTCTTAAAATACATTTCCAAACATATCTCTCATGTGCCCTGAAAAATGTATCATTATCAATTGATAAGTTCTTTCTAAAGAACTAATTTGGTCATCTTCGAAAATGAGGATAAGAATTCTGTTTGTCAGCTGGGCTGGTATTTCCAGCTGACAGTAGAGCACATTGTTATAATTAATTCATAAAAGAAAACAGCATGTTCTGAAGTAATTTCAGGGCATGGCTTCTATGAAATGTGAATAAGTTGGAAGTAAAATAAGCTATATTGTATATTTCTATTCTCACCTGAGGTCCTCTTTCTTAACTGTAAATAATGTACAACTCCCTTTTATGTACACTTCTGGACACTAGTTCTCAGTGTAGCTTATATGTATCTCTGTTCCTTTTTAGTTTGCTTTCTCCTCTGCCTTACAGCTGCTGCATTAAAATATTTTAAGGTGTGGAATGATGATCCATAAAGCCTCTTTTGCTGGTTTCTGGGAGGGGGCAGGTGCATAAGTTCTTGTTCAGTGAAGACAGAGTAAAATATCTTGACTTTAATACCTACCACACATTTTCCAAAACAGTGTTACTAAATTTTAATGTCTGCTATGGGTAAAAAGATATATTCACTGCAGTACAAGAATAAAAACTTTTCTTTCATGCGCTCTGTGGTTTGCTCCACAGAGATAAAATCACTAGTGCATTTGTGGTTTTAAGTGAATGAAATGTCATTTCAATTACTCTTTCAAAACAAGCTTTCTAATTCCTATTGTCCTGATCTAAAAAATGAATTGTCAATGGAAAACTGGCAATGTCACCTCACTTTTGATTTTAAAAAAAATAGTAATTATTTCAGAGTTTTATTAGTTTCTGAAACTGCTATTTTTTGTATAATTAATGCACATAAAATAGGATAGTGAGCAGAGTTAACCTTATGGTGTGCCCACCAAAATATGTTCATAAAATTCACTGAGATCAGGATGGTTAGATTATAGGACCACTGGTCTGGGAAATGAAATACCTGGTTTCCAGTGCCAGGTCTACAATTTTCTGTCTAATGTCTGGGGAAAAAAAAAAGCAATCCCATTTATTGTTGTCTGTGGAAAGAAATATTGTTACCCACTTACGTGAAGT
>VWYI01004390.1:0-78789 GCA_013399455.1 Anthoscopus minutus | reverse complement strand
TTTATTGTTAAAATAATAGTGAGAAAAAAAGTTTTTGGAAAAATTGAATATTTGGCACACCTAGAACTTTTGTATCTCACCCATATATTAAGGGAGGATATTTTGTATCTTCTGTGCTGACATAGATTGTACATCCTAGTGAGGGGTGAATTCTGGTTTCCAGTGATCAGGTATGCAGTTGTGTCAGGATCAGAAAATAAAGTGTGTGCAGGGGAAAGTAGATAATGAATTATTGACATACAAAAGGACAATAAGTATTCCAAATGGAAAAGAAAAATAAATTTCAATTTTATTTTTCTCCAACAGAACCTCTCCTGTTTTTTCAAGACTGAGCCTCTAAGGTGATAGAAATGCAAACTTGTTGCTGCATGAGGTGATGGGGGCAGAGGGGAGATTGCATCTTGTCAGTGCCAGTGCTGGGTTTCTCCTTGATTCCCTCTGGAGTCAAGGCTGGCTCAGTTCTCTCCAGCACTGGCTGTGAGCCCAGCTGTGCTCTTCCCACCAGGCTCACAAGACTTGGCTCTTTGCCCATGCAAGGAGCACAGCAGGGCTGCCAGGCTTGGGTTCTACAAGTGTGAGGGGTTCCCCCTCTACTCCAGATCATATGGAAGCGCCCTATGGAAATATGTGCTGTGCAGGGGTTCTCCTGGTCTCAATTTGAGTCAGACATCTTCTGTGCAGGGCACCAGCCTTTCATATATGGTGGGGGCTCTTGGAAATTAAGGACTTAAGTGCCCTAAGAGTTCCTTAGTGTAAAAGGGGGACCCGGGTGCATTTGGAGCTCTCCCTGGCAGCACAGGGATGCCATGTGAGGGCTCCAGCCCATGGCTGCAAGAGTGCTCAGCCCCTGTGCCTATAGGGGCCTCTTTTACAAAGCTTGTACCTTTTCAAAGGTAGTGGCTGGCAGCTTTTAAACAGGGACCAGGGGAGAAGCAGATGGGGAGTGTTGACCCTGGGCTAGAGTGCTTCCTATCTGCCTGAACAGAGCAGGCTCCTCTGGAGCACTGTAACCTCCTGGGGCTGGGAGCTGCTTCATTGTGAAATTGTTTGCTGACCTGGAGGGCAGTGTGGGCAGGATTGTGAATGCAGCCAGATGCTATAGCAGGGGAAAAGACCCCCAGTCTCCTCCACAGTCCACAGCCATCTTGCTGGTGTTGGAAGTTGGTGTTGTGTTGTGTTTAGCCTTTCTCAGGCCTGAACAGCTCCTAGCTCAGCATGGTGTCCAGAGGTACCAGTCCTTTTCCTCGTTGCTTTTGCCATCCACTGCAGCTTTCAGGGTATCCAACAGAGGGATGTGTGTGTGTGTTTGTTAATTTTTCCTCTTAGTGACAGGTTGTAGAGAAGGAATCTTAATTCATTTTTTGTGTGTGCATACATACACACCACGTGTTGTTTTTTTTCAGCTTTCTTCATCTCTAGCTTGGCAGAACTAAAAATTCACACACAATTATTAATGTCAAAAGCGAGACTCTGGCAGGATTACACTAGGCTGCTATTCCTAAAGCACTGTTAACATTTTGCTCGTAAGCATCACCCCAAGGAAAGGGTTTCCCCATCTTGCAGAGGCTTCATCTCAGGGGGATGAAATAACTTGTCTGTAGCTGTGCAGCCCATCGGCATCAAATGCAGCAGTGAAAGCCAGTGCCCTGTGAACAGTCAAACATTACCCTCCTGTGTGAAAATGACTCAGCCTCTGCTCAAATCACAGGAAGTTACATGGTAGAACAGATTAATGGCTTTTCCAATGCAGGTTTATCAGCTTTATTTCAAGCTGAAGGCTTTAAAAGACTTTCAGTGAGAGGTCCATTGAATCCATTGAATATCAATCTGTATACCAGGGCACTTCCCTTCTGACAGTGCAACTCTGCTCTCTATGAATGCATTTGCTTTTTCTTTTTGCAGTTCCAAACCTGGTTTTCCCACTTAATCTTGAAATTTTCTGAATAAAGTGGCAAAGAACAGCCCTGGAACATGAAATCTGGTGCTGCAAAGCTCAGCTGTGTCTAGCATGAGGAGGAAAAACCCTGTAGCACCCCTGACTCTTCAGATGTGTCTTAGAGCTCCATGGCAGTAAAAACCATGGATTCAGAAGGGAAATTACCTCTCTTTTTTTGTGAAGAAAAGGACTTGAGGGAAACCAAGAATAGAAACCATACATGCTCCTACACTGCTAGTGCTGGTTTCCAGGGTGTCCTGTCTCCTGAAATGTAGTTTCTTACCCAAGAGTTGAAGGCATCCAGAGGTTTACCTAATAAAATCTTTTTTTGTTCAAGAAGGGAGGGGGTCTGGGATTGATACAGCTCATGAGGTTCATCTGCCCAAACTTCTGGGCTGTTATAGCAGAGGAGCATCCTTTAACAGAGATTGCTCAGCTCAGTTTCAAAACTGCAGATGAATAATCTACAGGTGGTGATGCTTCCCTTGTGCTTTTTCCACAGCCTCAACATCTGCACTAACAAGTAAATTTATTGGAGGGACCTTTAAGACTCACTGGAAACAGAGATGTGAGTTTAACATTTTTTTTATATAGAGCCAGTTTTGGCAAAAATGCCATTTGGAGCTTGCACGGAAAGAGCTGGGATTTTTTTTCCCCCTTGCCTTTCTAACTGAGCAGCTAAACCAATTTTGCTTAGACTTTCCAAGAAAACTTGAAGGGGAAGCAGGCACATGATATTTCATACCAAAATAAATTGTTTTCTAAAGGGAGAGTCATCGTGGGAAGGAGCAGGGAGAGGGATGTTGAGTGTAGTTTACCCCTCAGAGGAAAAGAATGTTTCTCAGGAGGAGAAAAGAAGAGGGAGTCTGGCTGTGATGGGTGGGAAGCCCTGTTGGTTGGGTGTCATGTCCCATCCATGACACCTTGTGCCTCCCTTTGCCTGTGCTCACCCCATGAGCATGTGTGGTGGCTGAGGAGGGGCAGCTGAAGGCTGTGGTTTGGTCAGAGGAGTGCCTCAGTTTTCTGCCATTTATCCCAAATGTTCCCTCCTGTCTTTTCCTTCTGTCCAAGGCCCTCTCCCCTGTGATCTGGTGCCCTGTGTTTTTTGAGCTCTCCTGTGGCTTCACAATTTTTTCCATGGAGGTTATTCAGGGTGAAGCTGCACATCAAAGATACGACTGTATTTAACTTGACCACACTATCATAGCTGGAAACTCCATAATATGTGGTGGTGGGGCCATACAATAAAATGGTGCAGTATTTTACAGCACTGTTTCTGATACTGCAGCCTGCCTGTGCTAGTGTGGTGAGAGACTGAGAAAGGTTTGCAGGGCTATTTACTGTATTTGGACACTGTACAATTAGTCCTTGAATTGTAGGAAAGGGATTTGCCAATTTTGGTATCTTGTCTTTCCTCTGTATTTTCTCAATTTATAGGGAATTTTTTTCCCCATGTAGTGTTTCAGAAAAAGGGCTGTATGTGGGTTCAGTATTTTCTGCTTTTTCTAGGAATCTGAACTTTATTACTCTGATTCAAGACCATTTTAACACCTTTTTATAAACTTCATCGTTAAGACAGAAGGTCAGTAACTTTTTTGGCTTGTTCAGTCTGAAGGTTCTAAATGGAATAATCTTAAATTGCCTGTAAATATTTTTCAACCTATAGAAAACCACCCATTTAACTTGCATGGGATTAAACCTGCTTACTTTTGCTGAAGACTTCTTCCCTGTAAAATAACCACCCAACAGCATCTTACTTCTTGTTGAGAAGAATGTTTAGTAACTGTTTACTCGTCTCTTATATCCCACATTGCCATTTCTAAATAATATTCTGCATGGCAGATGGTAGAAGGGGAATGACATGCACAGCACCTTGGCCTTCCTTGGTCTCCTCTAGGCTAAGCAGACATCAGTCTCTGACCCCTCCCCAAAAGACCCCTAATCATCTCCCTGTACTTTTCATTTATGTCTTTCATGGTGACCCTGTTAATAATCTTGCTCACTGCCTCCTCAGCTGTCAGGCCCATTTTCTCTGGCCAGGTGGTGCTGAAGATCTGTGGTGTAACATGCTTGGCTCTTGCAACTTTCTCCCTTAGGAGGAAACCCTCTTGGGGCTCTTTCTGTGCACTGACCTTTCCAACCTGAACCATTCCATGTGATTCAGCTCACTCTGCTAGCAGCACTGGCCTGCTTGTCTGGATTCGGGCCCTGTGAGGAGAGTGCTCTGTGTCCATCTCTGTGACTGGGTCTAAATTTCTTGGGAGTGGGGGTGGATGGATGCTGGCAGAGCACCCAGCTCTTGGGAGGAGGTGCCTTTGTGTGACAGATCACCTTGAGCAGGTAAAGGCCACGAGGCTGGGGCACCATGCTTGGTCCTTGGAACAGTCAATACAAGTATTAGGGGTACAGAGTGGCAAAATATCTGCCAGTGCAAAGGGATCTTGTGAGAATTGCCAGTGAAATTGCATTGTTCATTATTGACTACTATAGAAAATAAATCCCAGTTTTTTCACAGCCCCAATGCTTCTTCATTTTTGCAGTAACTGCTCTCATGTCATGCCACATGAGCACAGCTCATCTGACCAACAATTCAGGCCAGTGGTGGGCTCAGCTCTGATGGGGTCATGATTCAAAAGCTTTGTGTCTGGAGTTTGTCTCCTCTGTTTGATCACAGTGAGTGTGTTGGCACTAGAGCATAGAAAAGCCCTGAGACACACGGTGTTCTCCTTTGGTGTGCTGGCTAACACATGACACATTTGTAAGAGATGGAACAGGTGATGCTTTGGACACCCTGAAAAAGTCACTCCAAATGTGAACTGAGAAACTTGCATTTGGCATTTAGGCTCCTGCTTTCTTCTCCCAGCCTCCTTCCAGGCTCACTTATTCCTTATGCCATAGCAGATGAGAGGTATTCTTTGCTGCCTGCATCCTGTCAGGTGTCACATTGCAACCCACCACTTCAAGGAAAACAGCAAAGCATGTAGGTGAACATTTGTCTGCAAAAAACATTTGAAGTGTTGAAGTAATTCTGTAATCTGCTGAAAGTAACTTGAAACTTGTTGGAATTGCATTAAAAGTCATACTGGCTGCCTCAGTGCAATGTATCCAATTAAAACAGAAAACAGGATGAGGAGAACATAGCATGGAACTAGCATGTCTAGGAGCAATAGGCTGGGGCCAAGACTTTTCCTTTGATGACTGTTCAACTAGTTGTTTTCCATCAGTATACTTTTCAGCCTCTTTGAACCATGGGATGTTTTGTACTGTGCTTGCCATGTCAAATACATTTTATATCTGATCAGTCAGTCAGCATGCTACCTCGAATGTCAGTTCACTGACAGAGCTCTTTGAACTGTGGCTTTACATTTGATTGTGCTGTAATAGTGCTCTAAAGCTGAGAGTTTGTCAGCATTTTCACTGTAAATGTGATTTATTGCTCTTCTATAAAACTTAGCTCCAAGCTGATCAAATTCAAGTGACGAGTTTACTCACTGTGAGACTTGCAGAACAAATGTGACCCTAAATATGATAATACTACTGCCTCTTGGTTCTTTAGAAGATAATAAAAAGTGAGTAAATGCAACAAGATCTTGTGTCTATGTAGTACCAGCTGTGCTTGTTGGTGTGTTCTGGTCTATCAGCAGCTCCCTGTGTTTTGCCTCCTGGCTTCTGAAGTCTGTTTGCATTAATCTCTTTGATTTCCTTATGTTTTTTAAAATTATCTGTTTTCCTACAGTCATAAAGCTTCACAGGCTGATATTTGGACTCTTCCAGCTTGCTTGCATGCAGCTCCTTTAACATTTGTAGGGTAACTAACTCCTTCTGCTTTCAGAATACTGTGCACCGAGCACTGAGCTAGCTGGTAAATCAGGGACTGACCATTAGATTGATTTGGCCCAAGATTTCTGGAAGATATCTAGGGCTTTGTGGCAGCCAGGAAAGCCTATATCAGGAGATAAATTAGCTAGACTAATTGTTAGTCTAGAACTGTGACCTGTCTTCATTTGTGACTCAGTCCTTGCCAGGACTTTGCTACATCTACAGGATCACAGTAGTCTGGTGTGGGTCTAAATCCAGGGAATTCTGCTAAACAGAACCCTGTGAATTCCAGAGATATGTAGGTCAGTCAGGTTTCTTCATTTTGTAGTTCAGTTTCTAGAAAGAAACTTTGCAATTATTAAAGCAGAGTAGATACAGTAAGCTAGTTAGTAAAAAGGAGTGCTCACTGTTAAGACTCTCAACTATATTGTAGGGAATAAAATAGCTGATGGAATTCAAAGTGGATAAAGGCAAAGCAAAAGGGAAAATGTCTCTAAGAGATTACAGAATGATGGGCTCCAAATTGGCCCCTGTCTCTCAAGGAGTCACAGCAGGCTGCTTAGTCTTGGATGTCTGCCCTAGGAAAAGCTGGCAGATTGCCAGAAATTATTAGGAAGAGAATATGGGGAATAAGCAGGAAACAGCCCTTGCACAAATTATATTGCATCAGCATCTGCAAAAATAATGGGAAAAGACAGCAAGAATGCCTAAAACATGGAACAATAAAGGGATGAAATATAAATGTTAAACAATGCCTCAGAAAGACTCAACACCTTTCAGTGTATACAATAAGCTCTGTCAGAGCCCTACATCTCTTAGATGCTCAGGTCTGAGGAGCTGCATTTGTAACTAGTTCTGCATGTCATGGTATTGCAGTGTTTTCTTTTGAACTGCTGGCATTGCACTCATTAGACCAGATGAAGATGACTACCTCTGACATCTCTTTGTGATCAATAAACAGAAATTATCACTTCTGGGAAGTAATCTCTCTCATTTTAACGTAAATAGCTCATCTCCTGTCATCAGTTATGAAAGGAGTCTATGTTTTAGTGTCCTCAGTATAGTGCAGATTTGTCATGTGAGATGAGACAACGAGCACAATGTCTGTTCATGCTTTTGCCATCATGGGGGTGTATTGCTGCAGTACACCTGGCCATAATTCATGCTTGGATAAGGTTAATTTGCCCTTTTAAATTATGTGTATTAAAATATCTGTAACTGGCTGATTGGTGTAAGGCTCCAGTTTTGAACTCCAGAACTGAAAGCATCTCCGCAAGCTTCACTCGGAGGGCAAGTTAGCTCATCCAGAAATAAACTTTGGAAATTATTACAGATGCCAAAGGAAGGTGAGAGAAATAAATGCAAAGTAAAGAGAAAGAAAGGGATTCTTACAGTGCTTGGTGACAGGATACAAGATGGAAACTCTGTAGTACTCAGTTCTTAAGTGCTGCAGGTAGATTTTATTTACTAAAATTGTGTTTTGCATAATCTGATATCACATCTCTGATTTCAAAAGCAGAGTACCTGAAGTGAACTTTAAGGCTGGCAGTCCTCCACTTCACTGCAATTTCCAGGTACTGGTGCACTACCTTGAGTTCTTCCATGGCCCTGTGGTCTCTAGCACATTTTTTCTCTCCTTGGACATGTTGTGTAGCACGTATTTTCAGGATAGATTCAGACTGAGATTGTAATTATCCTACATACTTGTGGTCTGGCCTGGTATTATCCATCACAATACTGTCATGTGCTAGGCATTGACAACATACTTAAAAAGCTATTTTTTACATGATATAACTAGCATGTTGGGTAATTTTCTTGTGGTATGAAGGAAAACTTGCCAATGCTTTCATTCTTCCAGAAGAGTTTCCAGAAGTTTGTTTGTTTAGCAGAGGGTGCTGCCTTGTGCAGGCAGACAGTCTGAGCTGCATGTTCTTTACAGGTCCTTATTTGCTGAGAATAGGGGGAAGCAAAAGATCTGCAAAGTATCACAGTGTTACAAAGTAATAGCATGGTCTAATACTTTCACCTCATTTCAGCTTCCCTTTCCAGTCCTCTTACGAGACACTGAGCTCAGCATCCCCTTGCAACTTCGGCTCCTGTAGTCAGCCACACCATCCCACCTTCAGATTCTCATTTCACTTAGCAAACGTGGGAGCGTGCTCTCACCTGTTTGGCGAAATATCTCTGTTCTCAATTGTCACTCTTCTTAACTTCTGCTTTTTAAATCACCCCGGTTTTGTGGCAGCTTATTTGTGCTCTTCAGCGCTGCATAGGACACCTGCTCTGCATTGAGTTTCCTTCCCCAGGCTGTGATTCACTGGCTTGATTTTCTTTCAGACAAACAGGCCGTGGTGCTTGGAGATTACTCGGTTTCCGCATTTGAAAGGGCTTCTATTAATGGCATAATGGTGACCTGCTGCTTGCCTGTAAGATAATGCTTTTCTCAGCTGCTTGTGCTCAGCACATTGTCTGTGTCCCAAAAACCCTACGTGGTGGAGAGCAGAGACTGACAAAGCTGAATATTCACACTTACTGCATTGCTAAAATCACCACTATGGCAAAAAATTATATGGTGAGGTTTCAAGTAAAGCAGTTGAAAATGGGGAGAGGGGAAGAAAAGACACTAAGAGGGCTGAGGGTATCAGGGTCCACTAAAAGTTTATATGCTACATTGTTCCAGTTACAGAGTTGGGAAATTTCCTCACAGTTTCAAAGATCCAAATTCTTGTGAAATCCCCGTTTCTAGAAATTCCCGTTCTCTGGTGGAACGAAGTGGGTGGCAATCATTTGTGCATCAGTGACCAGCAAAAGCAACCTTGTGTCAGTCAAGGAGCTACAGGCTCTGCAGGATCTGTTCTATACAACCCCTAGAGTCTGTTTATGTCTCCATTCTTACGTGTTATCATGTTTTTCCATTGTAACTTCATGATAACATTTTTTTTAGACATATGATTTGACATTTCAAACCCTAGGTATTCTCTGGAAAACCCCATTTCCCAAGCATCTCTTTTAGGATGGATAGGGCATCTTCAGAACAACACTTTGTTAAGTGATGTAGAAGTGCACAGCTGCATCCTCCTGTCCCAGCCCAGGACCCCCCTGCCCAGCTGCTGGAGCTCTCCTGGACCCAGCTGCCACTTCCTCATGTGCAGATTCCAGCAGTAGCTGAGCCTGTATCCCAGAGGCACACACACAATTTCTCTCCAATTAGCAGAGGGCTGGAGTTTGTTTTCGCTCATGTTCTTTGTGTTTACTCTGACAGGTCTGTGTCTCTTGTATATTTTGATTCTGGTTTTTCCTGAGTTGCCCATCTTGTTCCAATGTCCCCGACCAAAGCACCTTGCTGGAACAGACATTCTCATACTCCTAGGTGCCCTCATCCAAGTTCCCATCAAATGCCTCTGGTAACTGTTTGTTGTAGTTCAGGTACAAGTATCTTTTATTCCTCTTGTGCTTTAGTAGGGTATGTGGTGGATAATTCTGCCCCTGCTTTCTCAAAAGCAAATATCAAGAGTTTGTGTGTGCCTCTCAGGACTACTGTTCATGCTGGTTTCACTTCCCGGCTCGTGGAGCAATTTCAGAAAACTTGGTTCTGAAATGCCCGACGAAGCTGCTTGAATTTATTGGCAAACTTGTTTTTCCTCTACATACAGATCCTAATATGGTCAATGCAGGAGACATGAATGGTTCAGGAAACCTTATGGATTTTCTGGATGAGCCTTTTCCCGATGTTGGAACTTACGAAGATTTCCATACCATCGATTGGCTGCGGGAGAAATCGCGTGACACTGACCGCCATCGCAAGGTAACTGTGGATAAAGGCGTCAGCCTTTGATGCATCACATGCCTGGTGTTAAAAATAAGCTAGAAACTGTTGTAAAATAATTGTTAAGCATGTACTGTTAGTTTGTTACTGGTTTGTTATTTGTACTGTTATTATATTGTAAAAGGGTTTAAAAGGGTAGCTATAAGAAATGCTGTACTACACATAAGAAAATCACCACCCCACAGCCAAACTGGCCGGAATAAACATAACAAAAGTGAATCACCAACCCCCAGCAAAGCGAGCCAGACTAACATCACCACCTCCCCCAGCCAACCCGGCCAGAATAAACATAGCAAAAGTGTATCCCCACCCCCAGCGAAACGAGCCAGCCTAAACAAAAGCTATGATGGACCAATCGAGCGCCTTAAACCTTCATGCAATTGAAAGGATCCAAACAAGAAACCGATCCAGAAGGACGGGAAAACAGGATAAAAAGAGGCCTCTGAACTGAAGGAAGCCGTGCTGTTTCACCTGGAACACCGGGAACAAGACATCGCTGCTCGAGAGGAGCCAAGCACCGCTGCTGCTGCAGCGTCCTCGACGGGAACGCTCCTGCCTGGCCCCTGGGCCCCCCATGCTTTAGGCTTTTTCTTTTTACAGTAAATGCTGAAATCACTCTTAGTACCGGGAGTCTGGTCCCGTTTTTAACAGATATGGGATGACTTGAGGAGAACTTTCAAATACATGGACATGCGATGTCCAGAGTTTGTAAATACTAGGGCTGCTGCAACTTAATCAGCCGAGCAGCTCTGAACAAATTATTAGGCCTGAAGGAAGTAGAGAGTAGGGAAATTGTATGCACCATCTAGGAGTTGAATTATTTTAAACTTTGTACTCCAAAACTGTCAACCCAAATCGGCAACACATCTATTTGTGTGTTTAATTTCAGATCACAAGCAAAAGTAAAGAATCCATATGGGAGTTCATCAAGAGTTTGCTGGATGCCTGGTCAGGATGGGTTGTAATGCTTCTCATAGGACTGCTGGCAGGTACGTCTGTGTTAGTGCTGCAGCTATGCCTGAAGCATCTCACCCAAGCTGCTGCAGTACCATCTGCTTCTCTTTGTACTTCATTGTCTATCCATTGATGTTTTTGGATTTTTAGCTAAAAAGACAATTTGCACTCATGCAGTTAAGATCCTAAATAAAAATACCCGTTTGCAAAGTCTCCTTTTGAGTGCTGACCTTAAAAAAAATATTTTCACCTGTAGAGGGCTTTTTCTATTGCTTTGGGAAATCTGCATTTGAGTGCTTCATTCTCAATGGGCTGCTTTGACTTTCTGGATCTTTGCCTTGCAGAAACCAATTTTATTTTTAGGATTTTTTTTTCTTATCATCACTTTAATTCTGCAAGTAAAAAAATACAATGCGGGGAAAATATTGGTTGTGGACACTCAGAGGGGAGCTTTATAAACTGCTATTTCCACTGGGTTATCTTCTTTATGTGTACATGAAGGCAAAATACAGTTTCATACTTGGTTTGAGATCTGCTTCCAGACCAGACAGACATTACATATTAAACAGCCTGCTCAAACTCACATGGCAAATTCATTAGTTTCCTCAGTTTCTCCTGTCTTCTCCTCAGTTTAGCACATCTTTCTGCTTGGAAAGCTGCTCTTCTCTGTCCCTGCTCAGACAGCTGCCATTTTTTATGCTTTTTCAGTGATGTCAGGGTGCTCCTGTGTCATGCTGCTTGGCAAAAGCACCATGTGAAATTTCCCAGTTTCCTAGGGGTAATGGGAATTTCCTGCTCAGCATCTATCAAATTAATATCTTTATTACAGTTGTTAGGAGCCTCAGCAGTACTGGTAAAGTTCTTGTGAAAACATTTCTGAAGGGACGTGTTTGGCAAATTATGTAATTTCATAGACATGTAATTGTTTCCACAAAAACTTTGTTGGGCGGGTGAGATGGGAAGAGAGTCTGAAAGACTGTGTACTACCAGGGCTCCTGAAGGCCAGGGTTGGTCTTATCTGGGATGAAGAATTCTGCTTGCAAATAAAGTTAAAGCAAGCCCTTGAGGGGTCTAGTGACCTCAGTAGTCCTCTCCTCATACAAAGAATATGGTAAATATGCACACATTCACATTTTAATAAAAACATTCCAGAAGGTTTTATTCAGTTCTAATTTGCAATGAACCCTCCTGCTGAAATCCTCAAGGCTGTTAAAAGCCAGAGTCACTGTCCTCTGATAAGCCTTAGCACTGCTATACTGAGCTTGGGGGTGGGGGTTGAGGGTAGGCTACAGCTGAGATCTGGTATCTTCTGCAACCTTTTCAATGACAAGGGCACAGAGCAACATGTTTTATCTCAGAGAGTCAAACCAAATTACTCAGGTATCTCAACCAGGTTTGGGAAGGGAGGAGATGGTGGTGCAGTCAAGAGGCACTGCATGTTGTTTTCCTTTCTTAAAATATTGCCTGCTCAGAGAAGAAAGGGTGCTGCGAGGGCATCTGTATGATCGGATGGGATTGCATGGACCAGCCTGGCTCTTCCACAGTCCCTCCTCTGCTGAACAGGCAGAAGCTACTGCTGCTCCAAGGGGAGTAGCCTGGCTCAGTGGATGGACACTGGGTGAACCCTTGAGCAGCTGGGTCCAGCTTGACAGTATTATACATATATAATGGCAGTATGATACATATATCATGTCATATATATATACATCTATATCTAATCTATCTATCTATATCTATATCTATATCTATATCTATATCTATATCTATATCTATATCATCTTGGTGGTTTTTGGAGTGTCATTCTGCATTCTGCTCTGGCTTCCTGCTCATAGCAGAGCCAACTTCAGGGTTACAGGTAACACCAGTGTGTATTGAGAATGTAACAGCAGCCATTGGGATAATATAATAGTTTCCTGTGTGAGGGTACACATATAAATTAGCCTGAGCAGAGCCCCTCATTCCCTCCAGTCTGTGGCAAGTGCCCACAGGACCTTGAATGTCAGGCTGGAGGGAGATGATGGTGTAGGACACAGTCAAATGGCAGGGAGGCCCTAAGGAGCTACAGGAAATGAGGCTCTGATAGCCAAAGCCTGCTAATTGCAGAAAGAAGGAACAGTAAAACTCACAGATGTTGCTTGGTGGGGAGATCAGATTAAGACTGTTCTCACAAAGATCTAGAAAAAGATACTGAACAGTACCTGGGCCTGTCTCAGTCAGAGTTTCCATGCTTTTCTCATATAAAGCAATGTATGGAGAACAAGCCTAAATATCTGCATATGGATGCCAAAATTTTAGGCATCTGTTTTTAAGGAACTCTGTATTTTTGCTGAGCCCATCCAGTGGGATGAGGAACATCCCAGACCAGTGGATGTTCCTCAGCCTAACCATTACTACTGGCCAACTGAAAGCATATGCTCTTTATAGATCAGCAAGTGTCTGTGTTTTCTAAAGCTATGTGACAAAAAGTGCCATCATAGTAATGCTGAAATGCTCTGATGCTGAGGCTGGAGGTGCAAGAAATTTGTAATTTGTAATCTCTGTAATTCTGTGCTGCGCCACTTGGGTGATGCTGTTTTCTGACACAGGTGCATGAGAAAAACGATCTTTTCAAAGCAAATTTTTAGCATTTTCATTAGGGCACTGTAAAGGAAGAAATTTGCCATCATCAACAAAAGGAAAAGGAGAGAGGTAAAAGGTTAATATCTAAAATGAAGTTCAGCATTGTTGGGCTTTGGAATACTTTATTATTTTCCTTCCAGGCAGGAGGTTACATGGGAGGAGGAACAAACTAACTCCTTTAATGGGAGAAGCAGGAAAATAAATTTATGCTCTATTACAGTCTTGACAGCCAAAACAAGCATAAGAAATTAAAAGCTTAACCTTGAGATGCTGAACTGATGATGCTGAGTGATGTCTTGCACTTGTATTAATTTCACTTAAAGTCGCAAAAATTCAGAACCTGAAAAACTTCTAGCTCTGATCACATAGGTGGTCAAACATTCATTATTATCCTGGGCCTCCTTATGATTTTCTTCTTTTGAAGGCCAGTGTAGTAAATTGCATGTAGTAAAAGGCATTTTCCTCCTTATGTGGATTCCTAAGAATTCAGAAAAAGGAATCAGATCAGCTATGTAATTAGCACATTTTCTTACTGGTGCTGAGGTGCCAGTGGAGTTAGTATATTAGAGAACTGAACGTTTATTCTTCAGTATGGTTATTAACCTTATAGGGGAAACACATTCAAAAGTCTGTCTTCCTTTGCACCTTTTGCTAGGCAGCATCAATATGCAGCTGCCTGGTTAAGTGTAATGTAAACTTTGAAGGTTACAGAGAATGTTAAAAATCCATAAAGAGCTGCAAGAGGCACAGCATTTGGTGCTCATGTTCAAGAGATGAAAAATCATTGTTTCTGAAACTTTCAGAAAATTGGAGAATTTAGAGCTCACTACAAAGCAGGAAGTTATGAATGTTGATGTTACCAGCAATGCGATGATTCATCATCTAGCAGTATGGTTCATTGTTTCCATAGAAACTTGGGAAAAATGGATAAGAATAACCAAATTAAGGCAAGATCTTCAGAAAGAAAATAATAGTTAAAGACATCATCACTCCCTTCTGCAGCCTTTTATTTTTGTATGCATCATCCTGCCTAGTATATATGTATAGTTGTTCAGATTATTTTTATATAACAAATTCTTCACTGCTACCCTGAGCACCACTACTTGTCAGTGTGGGGCATGTATCCTGCTTAAGGCTGGGAGAAGAACCTGTGGATTTTTTTCAGGTCTTTGGAGTAAAAAAAAAGGTCCTTGAATTATTTGAAGTGTATTCTTCCCCCTGTCTCTTTTACAGAAGTAAAAATCAGAAAACTTCAGTTCCAGATGAAATAAACCAGCTCTTGGACCCACTTGTGTGCCCCAGCTGCTGGGGGAAACAGCCCCCACTCCTGCTTCATGTAATTGCATTCTTAGCAGGAGCCACAAACCTTTAAGTTTTGGAAACATAAACCAAACCAGTTTGCATTTTACAAAATATTTTCCCCCAGTACATTGATATGCATCAATAAATTCTGTTCAAATCAGTTGTCCGTTTTCTGATATTTTATTAGTGATTACTTGTAAAAGTTATGATGACTTCTGCTTTCCATTGTGTATGAGAGGGATGTAGAAAACACTAAATGACTCTTCTATCAGTTGGTTTAATTCTTTCCAGAAAGTGTGGATATAGAGACAGAACACAGGTCTGCCTCTCTGTTCTGGCTGCTCCCAGCCTCCCATTCCTGCTGCTCTTGCATTCCTGGGGCCCCCCTTGCTCGGAGGGTGCTGCTGCTGTGCAGGTTGTCATGGCTGATGGGCAAATAACCTAGAGAAGCAGAAATTGTCTTGTCTTGTGTCTCGCAAGTTTACGTGTGTCTGTGTCCCGTGGCCACCGGGTGTCACTGTAGCTCTGTGCAATTGCCGGGGAGAAACCGAAATGAGCGGTGTGGTACACGGAGGGTTTGAAAGGCAATGTTATTCAGCTTGTCCAGATTGCTAATCGGTGTACATACATGTGAAAAGCGCCATTCGGTTAAGTTCCTAAGTCGGAATCTGGCATCCACATTGTAATGAAATCATCCTTCTAAAAGGTTGCTGTGTTGGGACCAGTAAAGCTGTACATAAACATACATATCCTTTTCCTCCATTACCCCTGAAATACAAAGTGAGGTTTGAGACCCGCGGCCAAGTGTGTGTATAGAGACCCTGCACGACATCCTCCCCATCTCAGCCACACGGGGAACCTGCCTGGGACAGGCTGCAGGCGTGACATTGGTTATATCTCCCCTATTTGGCCAGCAGTCAGTATGAAAATGATAGTGTTTAAAACAAAAGCTTATGAGAGAGCATTGAAGGTCAGAAATACTTGTTATTGCCCACAGTTCTTTGGTATATTTATATTTATTGGTGCAGAGAATAGTTTGGGTTGGAAGAGGCCTTTAAGGGCCGTCCTGTCCAACAGCCCTGCCATAAGCAGGGCTATCTTCAACTGGATCAGGCTGTTCATAGCCCTGTCCAACCTGACCTTGAATGTTTCCAGGGATGGGGCATCCACCTCTCTGGGCAACCTGTTCCAGTGTTTCACCACCCTCGTTGTAAAAAACTTTTCCTTATATTTAGTCTACATCAACCTTTCTTGGTTTATAATTGTTAGCCCTTGCCCTACTGCAACAGGCACCCTGACACAAAATCTGTCTTTCTTATAAGCCCCCTTTAGGTACTGGGAGGCTGCTAGAAGCAGAACCTTCTTTTCTCCAGGCTGAGAGCACAGCCTTATATTGCACCTGCTTACCCAAATCACAGGTTTTATTCTTTCACTGGAATTAGATATATTATATAAAGATATTAGATATCTATTATATATAGATATATATAGAGATATTAGATATATTATCCATGCAACTTGATTCATTTTAATGCCAGCATGTATTTTTCTGCATTTCTTTTCCCAGGTACATTAGCTGGAGTGATAGATTTAGCTGTGGATTGGATGACAGACCTGAAAGAGGGTGTCTGCCTGTCTGCCTTCTGGTACAGCCATGAGCAGTGCTGCTGGACGTCTAATGAAACAACATTTGATGACAGGGACAAATGTCCCCAGTGGCAGAAATGGTCTGAACTTCTTGTAAGCCAGTCTGAGGTATGGGAGGCCTGATTAGCTTGGGGTCGCAGCAGGCCAGGCACTGCCCTTTTTTCATACTTGCTGATGTTCCCTCCAGAGAGTTTCTCTGAAAGAGAAAGTAAGGAACTGAGAACACTGCAAAAAAAGACATTTCCACAAGCAGTATCTGCTTAACTTGAAGGAGGTCCTGTGGTTTCAGTGCAATGGAAACAGAAAAGCTGTGAGAATGCACTCTCTTTTTATCAGTATTAAACTAAAAGTATTTCATAACATGCATAGCATAATCACCAGGGGACCTGAGCTGCATTTTCTTTTTTTCCTTTTAGACATAATTTTATGGGCAAAAAAAAAAATATTGAAAATTGAAAAATACATTTATGAGGATACTTTTGGGATTGCAGATGAGGTTTTATGTATTCTGATACATGGAGCTGCATAAGAACTGCTTGTTAATCCCTTGCAATCAGTTTCTCTGATCAGTGCTCTGACACAGCAAGAGACTTAGCTAGCACCAAAAACTGGGGAGAGTGAGCTCCCTGGGGGTGGCCAGAGTGAAGGATTTGCAGGGGTGTTGGACAGGAATGTAAAAGGACAGACATGAAACTTATATTTTAAGATTTTTTTTCCTTTACACTCTTTTTTTTTTCATAATTGTAGTAATTTTAAATACAAAGAATGCTGTTTCTAAACAAAGCAGGTGAATGTTTCATTTTGAAAAAAGTTGAAAAAAGCACCAAACCAAAAAATTGTGGGAAGGGAAAAAAGAGGAAACCGTTAAAATTATTAGGGGATTTGGAAATCCTGTGCATGTGCATGTCTTGACATGCTGTTGGCTGGAATATAGGCAAGATGCATATCCTTGAGAAAATCTATTGCTTTCTCCTGCTTCTTGAAACCAGCAGTCATGACTGTTGTGTGCTGTGGCCTTTAGAAAAGGTATCAGCCAGATAAGCACCGTGAAACTTCACCCCCTTTGTGTTCAAATTGGGCTTCTCACCCCCTGGTCTAGTGTCACAGTAGGACAAAGAAGAAAAGGTTCATCTTGGCTTAGTTTTAGTTACTTTCCTAAAACAAATGGGCCTCTACAATCTGTGGGTTCCTCAGGGTCTGATGGAGGCTGTAAATATTATTAATGTATCTGTTACTATTACACTGAAATCCCAGGGAAAGCCCAATAAAAATGTGAATTTGGAAAGTAAAAATTCAGTTTTGTTCAAAAGGCTTATGATATGGGCAAGGTTTGTGCTGTATGATTTCTGTAAAGGTAGAGGATTTTAGTAGGTATCAAAATACACTTGATTGAGTTTCAGAATTATTTTGCTGGGTTTTTTCCCTATATTTCACTTTGTACCTGACATGTACATAAGAGCCCTGTAAAACAGTGCTCATTGGAGCACAATTTAGGCAAAAAGTATTTGGAACAGTTTCCCTAAAGGTACTCTCATCAGACATGCCTTCCTTTTTTTATGCATGACTGTGATTCTTTCTTGTCATAGCCAACTAAATTTGACATTTTGAGGACTGAGATTTAGATCAGTTCTTCCTTGTGGTTTTGCCAATTTATGGCTGTGATAAACCCTGTACATACGTTTTCACAGAGAATTGTGACATTTCCTATGGCATCTCTTGAAAAATGTTTCCATTCTACTGCTCCTATAAAATGAGCCCAAAGCAGAAGCTTGATATAAATTCTTATGGAAAACATAATAGCCGATTAGACAACCCACCAAGCTATGCTTTCTTCCCTAATCACTTTTGTAGGCCAATTATACTTCACCCTTCTGGTCTTGAACTACTTCCAAAGAGGAGGTGAAGAGGTTTTTTTAGTGTGAGAAAGTTTCAAAACCTCAAATTCACTGGCAGACCAAAAGGTCATCAGATGCCACTGGTGATCTGGACTCTCCCTGTTCTGCAGATTCAGTTTGGTCCCAACTCCAGCTTCACTGGAGCTGAGGATCCCATTTTTGATGGCTTACAGATGGCCAGGGTAAAGGAAAGGACCCCATGTCTTCCATGGATCATGACACTGGATCCAGCAATGGACTGAATTCCTGTCCCAGGTCTTCTGGATCTCCTGTCATGAAGCTGAGACCTGTAGGACAAGGAAGTCCCTCTAAACCTGGAACCCACTTCTCAATTTTGCAGCCTTGAATTATCAGTCTTGAGGACACACACTGCTGTAGCATCCACAGGAGAGAGTCTGCAAACTGGGAGATGCCTATCAAGTCAGAGTTGAGCTCTGGGCCTCTGGAATAACCATACAATGGAGAGCATCCTGAGGGCTGTGGTTTACTTCAGTGTTCTGAGTTTGTGAGGATCGTTTTCAATTGTGTTCCATTTGTATCTAAACTGGACTGACACCAGATCTGAAATATTGCTTGGTCTTGCAAACTAGAATGCAAAATTTTGCTAAGTTTTCCTTCTTGCTTCATTAGTGTTGCTTCCAGTCTTTTGAACTATCATGGGAAAGGTCATAGCAGGATCAGCTCTGCTGGTGATCTGCTCCAGTCTCTGATTCCAGTGTACATGCTCTAGACTTTCACTGATTCAAAGCCTTAGTAATGGCATGTAATGGATGAGAAATGAACCATTTGCTGTACTGAGTTATTGCTGCTTCACTTCCCAAAGGTTTTCATATTGTTAATCATTAGAAGCTGCTGCAGTTGAACCTGCAGAATGCCAGATATCTGGAAAATGTAACAATGAAAGATGTCCCAAGGGCTAAGACTGAACTGGCCATATGAACTCTTGTGGGGTCCTGCCACAGCACTGTAGGTGTATGTGTGACTGCAGTAACGAGCTGACAGAGTTTTCTTATGACTTCTGAGATGCAAAAGAAGAAGAAGTAAAAAGAAACAAAATTAATTTTCCTCCAGTGAATTTAGAAACAAAACTACAGCTTTTGCTCAACCTAGTAGGGCCAAATTTTTGTAATGGTGTTGGCCTTCTTTGGAGGTATTCCAGGTTCACACTGACATGAGGAGTTTGCCCTGAGGCAAGACATCCAGAGTTTTCTCTAGAGGAAGAGTAAATATTGTCATAGCTGTTTGTAATTGAAAGCACTAGGAGAAGACATTCATGAGACTGTCTTCAGCTGTAGTAACAAAGATCCTTGGTTACTGCAGCCCGATGTCAATCACTGCAAGAGTGGGATCCATGACTGCTTAGTCTCAGGGCATTGGGGGATAACATTGTATTGCTTCAGCTTTCTGCTATCACCAGCAAAGCCAGCTGCTGACTTCAGCAAGCACCAGCTTAACAAATTGACCTTCTTCCAGATACATCCATAAGGATAAGGGTTAGTGGTATCCTTACTGCACTGTCATTTGGACAGACCTGGAAAACGAAGCTAGCAAAAATCTGTGCTGTTAAAAGACTTGATTCCTTGCAGATCTGAAAAAGGGAAGACTTCTCATCTTTAAGTTTTTTATGACTGGGAACAAGGCTTGGCCAGCTTTGTTAACTGATACAATTGATTAATGCCTGTTTTCCTACTTGATTTATCATAATATTGATATCCAGGCTGCTGTCCTGCAGAGCAGAGGCAGGGGCCCTGATGTTCTTGAGCAGCTGGGATTGCATCCGGTAGGAAGAGTTCATTTAGAGGTGAAAGATTCATACCAATGCATGCACTGAGGTTCATCTCAGTTTTTTATTCTGTAGTGTCATGTTGCTACAGGATATTGTTTGAAGGCTTAAGCTCCTGGTATCGATTTGATGCTGCTGAGTAGATTCTCTTTTGTCCATGTAGGTGGGTTTTTGAAATTAATCTAAAAAAAATATGCATGTGAAGAGGCAGAGGTATTCCGAGGCATATTTTAACCAAAGTTTTGACTTGACTATTGGAAAAAGGTAGAAACTTGAAAGTCACTATTAACTGTGCTTTCACTATGGCACTTCACAGTCAACCATTGCTAATGATCATTAGCATTCCCATTCTGTTAGAAAAGTAAAGCTATTCAGTTTGAAGATAGGTTTATTTCTGACTGGAATGATTTTAAAATAATAGGGCAAGAATGACTGAAATGTGTGAGTGAGTTCTGCCGAGTTATGGTGTTTTCAAATTATTTTCAACCCCATTGTGCATAGCACTGTATGGAAAGAAAAGATTTATTTATGGTTTTACCCTTCCTGTTTGTGAACTGAACTGGTTACTGATATACACAGGGATATTGTTTGAAAAGATTGGCATCTGCATGGAGAACTAACCTTTGAATACCAGCCCTCAGAAAAATATGTATCAGGGATACAGCAGATGAACACAGCAGATTCCTTCATTAGGTGCCTTTTCATTACCTATTGCTTTTGCCCTTATGACATATTTGTTTGATGTTTTGGAACTTTATGTGGGTTAGTTAGATTATTTTAGTGCTTGCAAGATGCTCAGTTTAAGGTATTTGGGTTCCTTGCAAACAGACTCTATGGACTGGGCTAAGAATTTATTAGTATGTTGCTTCTTTCCATGAGTAATAAAATGGTTGGAGTATATAAAGTTATTTGTCCTTCCTGGGGAAAAGAAGCACATGTAAATGAAAAATCAGGCTCCATGCCATCATGATCCCTAGTAGAAGTGTGATATTTGCCAATCTGTGTTTGTCTAACAATGTTTGTTACTGTCATTTTTCTAGGGTGCAAGTGCTTACATTCTAAACTATTTTCTGTACATTATGTGGGCTCTATGTTTTGCTTTCCTGGCAGTCTCCCTGGTCAGAGTGTTTGCTCCTTATGCCTGTGGCTCTGGAATCCCAGAGGTGAGTTTCTCGTTGTGCATGAATATCCAAAAAAACCCAAACAACAAAAAAAATAAATTATTGCCTTTTCCTATTCCAGAACTGTACTATGAGATAGCATAGCCACAAGGAAGTTGTCTTTCCATCTCATCTGCCTTCATTCCTTTTTTTATGCTGTTATGGTGACCATCTAAGTTTTTTGTAGTAAAAAGTGTCCGTATGTCACTGTGACAGATTAATGCATGTACTTGTTCATTGCCAGAGTGTGAATTAAAAATCAACATCTCCAATAGACACACTCACTAGAAGAATACAGAGAATTTTCCTAGGATGAAATTATTTGGGCCAGTTACAAAACCAGTTATTTTTCAGGCTAGACTCTAAATAAAGCAAAATAAAAAGAAGAGAGTGTGCTACAAAGCCAAGGTTTCCTAAACTGCTGAAGATGCCCATTATTTGGGACGCCCGAAAAGTGTCTGGTGCACATCTTTTGCAAACTGTGTGCCTGAAGAGAGAGCACTGTAAATTGTGTCAACATGACAACATTATAGCAGCCAAAATATCTGCTTGATTTTTCATATTTTATATATTGAGCCTCAGTCCATATTTAAGCTGCTAAATGGAGAACCTTGTAATTCAACCAGCATGGTTATTAAAAGTCTTTGAAATCAGGGCAGTCTCTTGTTAAAAGTGCTATGGAACTGCTGGAATTATTATTTAGGAATCTGGCAGACAGAATCAACAGCCCAAAGCTTAGAAATCTTGGCATACTTTTGTTCTTGATCTCTAAGAGAAGCATCCAAATGTTTCAAAAAACTCACCACAAATAATTTAAAATATTTGAATAATTTCCATGTTTCAAAGTAGTCATGTGTGCCATTGTTATGTGTTTGATATATTTGTGGTTTTAAAAAGTTTTCATAGTTAACTATAAAGCCAGTTTCCAAGTGGTAAATCCCTTGTGCAAAGTGATGCTCAGCTCCAGCCCATTTCCAGGCCTAGAGTCCAAACCCAAATCCCACCCTGCAGCCTTTGTGTCATGCATTGTGCTCTTTCTGAGCCACTCACTAGCAAAATTAAGACAAAATGTGCAGAAATATGATCTTTTGGGCTTTCTCATTTCATAATACGTGCATGCCATTATGGCACGGTGACTCCAGTATATCTAGAACTTTTTTTGTGTGTTTTATCTGGAAAAAATCTGTTGTTGTTTATTTGCTTTTTTTCCACTCTGTTAAACAAAAATCCAGTTTAACTCTGATCTTGTAAGCCAAGGAGATACATAAGCGTTTCATATTTCTATTGATCTCAGCAAGAGTCCTTGCTGCCTGTTATGGGACCACCCGTAACAGCAGTAAAAGTGTGGTCTGCTTAACCCCTGCTCAGATATTGCTGTGGGAAAGCTGCCCTACCTACAGTTTTCTTCTCTCCATCACTGTCTCTTTTCAAGCAGTCTGCAACTTTTTAAACTCTGCTGGAGTTTTAACTCCATTTGAAAGTTTAGGGTAGAACAGGGTTCTTCATCTTTTCAACATGTTCTTCCTGCTTTCCAGATAAAAACCATCTTGAGTGGGTTCATTATTAGGGGCTACCTGGGAAAATGGACACTTCTAATCAAAACAGTCACCTTGGTTCTGGTGGTGTCTTCGGGCCTCAGCCTTGGGAAAGAGGGGCCATTAGTCCATGTGGCCTGTTGCTGTGGGAACTTCTTCAGCAGCCTTTTCTCTAAGTACAGCAAGAATGAAGGAAAGAGAAGAGAGGTGAGGTTGGCTCATAAATTTCTGATTTCTCTATCTGGAATTTGGAGTTTCAAGCAACTCATGCCTTGAACATAAACATTTGCTTTGTAGGTACTTTCAGCTGCAGCGGCTGCAGGAGTTTCTGTTGCCTTTGGGGCTCCAATTGGAGGTGTGCTTTTTAGTCTGGAAGAGGTGAGACCTGGCAGTTCACTTGCTTCAATAAGTATATTTTAATTTGATAACTTTCTTCAAGATTACTCATTATTTTTAAAATATTTATATGCTTATTTTTTCATCTATAACAAAAATAATCTATGATTTCCAGTAATAAGAAGTTACCAGATGTTGTAGCATAATCTGAGTAGCAGAAGGGCACTGGCTTTCTGGAAACAAACTAGATGATTCAGTATAGAAATATATCCCTCTGCTGAGGTTTCTCCAGCCTTCAGCTTGCTAATGCATGGACTAAACTGTCAAGCATTTCTTATACTCTCTAGACAGCAACTCTGAATTTAAATTTATCCATTTTAAACTAATAGCTCCTTCTTTTCTGAAATCTGAAAAAGTTCTGATACCTGTGTGAACATGCTCTGGCTGTAGTGAAGTCTAGCGCTCACAGTAAAGTCAAATGAAACAGATGGTGGTGGTAGTTAAAGGAAGCACCCTCTGTCACACTCAGTGAAATGTTTATGGTCTTTGCTTGGTTTTAGGTCAGCTACTACTTTCCTCTGAAAACCCTCTGGAGGTCATTTTTTGCTGCTCTCGTGGCTGCCTTCACACTGAGGTCCATCAATCCTTTTGGAAACAGCCGGCTAGTCCTGTTCTACGTGGAGTACCACACCCCCTGGTACATGGCCGAGCTCTTCCCCTTCATCCTGCTCGGCGTCTTTGGGGGCCTCTGGGGGACCCTCTTCATCCAATGCAACATCGCCTGGTGCAGGAGGAGAAAAACCACCAGACTTGGGAAATACCCAGTGCTGGAGGTGATTGTGATAACAGCAATCACTGCCATCATTGCCTACCCCAACCCCTACACCCGCAGGAGCACCAGCGAGCTCATCTCCGAGCTCTTCAATGACTGTGGTGCCCTGGAGTCCTCGCAGCTCTGCGACTACATCAACGACCCAAACATGACCCGGCCAGTGGATGACATTCCCGACAGACCTGCTGGGCCCGGGGTCTACTCTGCCATGTGGCAGCTCGCCTTGGCCTTGGTGTTCAAAATTGTCATCACGATATTCACGTTCGGCATGAAGGTAAATCGGGCACGGGCGCAGGAGCTGTCGTGAGCACGGGGCACAGATGGGTTGCCGAGGGCAGCTGTGCTCTGGCTCTGACCTGCCCCAGCCACGGGGCCATCACTGAGATGCTGCTGGCTCACCTGCCTGCCAGCACCTTGCCCTGTGGCAGCACAGGGATGAGCCCTGCCTTTCTACCTTCTAGGCATCTGTGGTTTTGTTAAGTGAAAAAGAAATCAGTATGGGAATTTAAACCTGCTGTTGCCAATAAGCAATTTCAAGATGATTCCCTCTGCAGCTGTTTTTTAGCCCTCTCATGGATATGGGCTATTTACATTGCTGTTTGTCATATTGGATTAATGTCTTAATGTGCCTCAAGGTAGCTATGCTCAAGGAAGTAATTATTTTAAATTTACTATTTTACACATTTACACATCATAGAAATATAGCAGTGGCTGAACATATCTATTTTTGAATAATTTTAAACACTGTAGCTTGTGGTAAAAAAGGGAAATGGACAAGAAGACTAACTGATGTGTCATTTGAATATTCTGGATTTGCAGCTTTTTCCTTCAACAACTCCTTCTCCCCATAAGTGAGTCATGATGAAAGGTCCAAGAACAATTTATCCAAGCTTTCAATATATACCAAGCTGTTGGTTATGAGCTCTGCAAATCTGATTAACAGAGCACATAAAAAACAGGATCTGTGTATCTACAGCTCCATTATAAAAACATTTATTTCTGGATGTGATGGCTACAGACAATGAGAAGTTTTTCTTCGTTATATATTATATTTTATACCATGCTCTAAACGAAGGTATCTCATCTTTCTCTTAAACACTACACTTGAGCAAAGGTTCTATTTTTAGCCTTTCACTCTAGAAACTGATTTATGGCTGACAGCCCATTGTTATGCTTGTTCATTAAAAGCTTTAGTTCTATATTTAAAATGTGATTATTTATCCTATATATTTAAAATTTCTTAGAAGCAACTGAAACTTTCAAGCAGTCTGTAAATGAACAGACCCACTAAATCTAGAAGACTCAATCCAAGTCCATCAGCAAAGTTAACACAGTATGGTGGGGGCTGTAGCATCTGCTGTTATCAGCTCTACATGCCTCTGGGCTGTGCTGAGGAGGTGATTAGTTAAGTTCTCCAAGAAGCTCAAGGTATATTTTCAGACTTAAAACGTAATAATAAACTTTCCTCTATGAAAATAACAAAAGCCCCATGCAAGCCTTTGTCACAGATCAGAATTGTCTTCTCCAGCAGGAAATATATCTCCCACTTGCTGGTACACAGCATCTAAGAGGAAATGCACTTAGCCAAGGCAAAGCAAATAGTCTTTTTTTCCTCTCCCTTCTCATTTAAATTCTCTTTTTAAATGAATTGTGACTTGCTTGTATAGCAGCCAACAAAGTAACGATTCATAGAGCTTCCTGGAAAATATATTGAAAACTGAGATGGAGAATTAGTCACCTCTGAGCAGTCACCCCCCTTTCTCTGAATTTTTATTCTTCATATGACATTTAAAATCTGGTCTGATTTAGCCTGAAAAACTAGTAATAAAACCATAAAGTGCTCCATCTGATAGAGGGTGAAATCAAGATGTTATTTTCAGTTAAGCTTATTCTCAAGCCTATGACAAAACCATCAGCAGCTCCTGACTTCCTGCTGAGAAAGCAATAAAGGCAAAGCCAGGAACATCTTGACTTCAAAAGTAACCTATTATTCAGAAACAGCATTTATCTCCCTAATTCAGTGGGGTGCAGCAGATAGGATTCAAAATTTCTTTAAAACATGCACTAACATTTTATAAAGCTATTAATGCACATGTAACCACATAAACTCAGTCATTGCAGAAAACTCTCAGACCATGGGGATCAGCCCTGTAGGCTGCCATGAGGCTGTGGAAACTTGGTTCTCTTACTGTTAATTAAAGTTGTTTGATACTGGTCATTTTTGTCAAGGTGCTCACGTGTCTATATTTCATTCCAGATCCCTTCAGGCCTTTTTATTCCTAGCATGGCTGTTGGAGCCATGGCTGGCAGGATGGTTGGGATTGGAGTGGAGCAGCTGGCATATCACCATCATGACTGGATCATCTTCAGGAACTGGTGCAGGCCTGGGGCAGACTGTGTCACACCAGGACTTTATGCTATGGTGGGAGCAGCAGCTTGCTTGGGTACGGTCTCTGCGGGTTCTTGGCTCATGTGTGACCAGTGCTGGTGTTTGGGATGTGCTTTGGAAAGCCCTGTGTTCGTGGTAGCTCCTGTGGAGGCGTTTCTGGGTGCAACAGAGGTTGACATCAAGACGTGATGGGCTAAAGAATGAGCAGCTTCCTCTAATTCCTTGTTGCTCCAGTGATCTGCCAGTAGCAACAGAAATGCTTGCAGTCATCGATGTCTGCTCCTTGTAATCTGCCAGAAAGCAGAGAAAAGGGAAGAAAAAATTGAAGTTAGGCTGCAGGTTTACAAGCAAGAGTCCTTTTGCTTGTGCTTTTTTCCTTTTGATGTAATGAAATTCACTGTAACTGGACTAAAGCTGCTTACTTGTTTAGAATGTGCTCTCTCTCAGTGCAGGAAGAAAACATCCCAGTTTTTGCTGAATTTTAAGCTACATGGAGGCAAAAATTCTGGATCTTATTTTGGCTGTGTGTCATGCTATGGTCAACTGAGCTTTATTTTGGATTTCATTTTGATCACAGGCCAATATTGGATTACACTCAATCAATAGGATTTATTGGATACAACAGCAATGATCTGTTAATTATTAAAACAAAAGCATTGTATCTCACGCACCAGATTTCTAGCCATAGATGCAACAAGAATGTTACAAGCATAGCATCTGAGCATGTTTTACCTAATCACATCTTTCCCCTTTTGTGCTCATATATTCAATGTCCTTCTGTTGCAATTATTGATATCATCAGTGGATGAAAAAATAGTGGAGAAGCATGACACATGATTAATGTGATTGGGTAGGTTTGAAATGGAAGACATACTCAAGGAAGAGCAGGAGAAGTTTCAGATTTGGATGCTCATATTGAAAAAGCAGGATCATTTGTGTGATCAATATAGGGGAAGGAAGGGTGGGGTTTGCTTGCAAATCTAATGCCTGTAATGTAGATATCAACACCTGAGCTGTCTTGAATACCCCTCACAGTCAGAACAGAAAAATGAGATATGGGAAAGATCAGCTCTTATCTGGCAATACACAACTAAAACCAGGCAAAGGGACAGCTGAATTTGGCCTCAAAAGGGCCTGTTTTTATCTAAAGGTTATAAAGGCAATCTGGATCATCCCTGTGGATGTGAACACCCACAGCAGTGTAGACACATCAAAAAAAGTTAGGATGACTCTTACTGTCCAAACAAGTAAAGCACTTCCTCTTTATGATAAATTATCTTAATGCTTATTAAAAAAACTATGCACAAAAATTTGGCTTTAATATTGCAGTTAATCTGCTAGTCAGCATAGAATTATAGAAGCATGGAATATGCTGAGCTGGAAGGGATCCATCAGGATCATCAAGCCCAAATCCTTCCCATGCACAGAAAACCCCAAAAATCACATCACAGGCCTGAGAGAATTGTCCAAATACCTCTTTAACTCTGTCAGGCTTGGTGCTTTGACCACTTTCCTGCCAAGCCTGGGAAGTTCTGGTGCTCAGCCATCCTCTGGGTGAAAAACCTTTTGCTGATATCAAACCTAATCCTCCCTGACTCTGCTTCATGCCATTTCCTCAAGTCCTGTCACTGGTTACCAGAGTGAAGAGATCAGTGTCTGCCCCTCTGATTCTCCTTGTGAGAGTGTTGTAGAACAGAATGAGGTCTCCCCTCAGTCCCCTCCAGATAGAACAGACTAAATTATCTCAGTCAGTCCACAAAAGGCTTCCCCTTCAGACACTTCATCATCCTTGTGGCCCCTCTTTGGATGGTTTGTAATAGCTTATTGTCTTTTTTTCATATTGGGATGCCCAAAACACAGAACTAAAGGTGAGGCTGCAATTTCTTCTTCTTATTTTTAAAGGTCCAAATTAATATGCAGTGGTTTTTAGTAATATGGTAAGACACGCAGTAGAATGGTCACACCTTGTACTTAAGCTGTTCTGTACCAAAACCTATCTTGCCTAAAGTAAGAGATATGGAGTAAGTATGAAATGATCCTTACTCTGGTATTTGCTCTCAGCTTTTCACAGTCACAAATTTAAGGCATTCCTCAGATGAAATTCATATCTGGATCACAACAATCTAATATTTCTGTATGCTGCTAGATAAAAAGCATCTTTTAATGACCTGTTTCTGATTTTTCTCATCTAAAATGGGGCTGTATTTTGAGACCTAAAAATAGCAGATTTATTACATTTACCTTTTGAACAGAGGCAAAGAAATGTTACCTAATAATTCAGAGATACATACACACTTGTCCTCAGTTATGTGATTATTTTTATCCTTTAAGGTGAAGGAGCAAGGAGCTTGCTTATAAAATTAATATGGAAAGACTAGATTGAAAAATACAGTTACAACCCTGCCTATGGCTGCATGCCTGGATGGCCTCAAACCAAGTTGTACTCAGTTCAAACTGTATTACTATAGTGATACCCAAAGCCAGGGTATTTAAGCTGTAACACAGCTCTTGCAGTGGCCCTAAGCTGTTCTAAGGTAGGAGGATGTTGTAACTGTGTTGTGCCCAAAGATTCTGCTCAGCTTTCTCTTTAGTGTGGCAGCAATAGATGGGCTGGTGTGAGGGCTGCCTCTCCACGCTCCTACCTGCCCCAGCCATGGCACTTCACTGACTCTTGGAATCATTTCAGAGGGCTAATGGCAGGGTATCCATTCAAGCTGATTTTTTTTGGCACTTTCTGGTTTTAAAGCTCTGTCTTTCAGCATTCATTGTTTACTTTTCAATGCTAGCAACTTTGGCATGAGCAAGTTCTCTCAACCTTTTTGATGAAAATTGCAGGAGATGAAAAATACCTTTCGTCAGAGAAAGAAGCCGAAGAGTATAAGAGCAAAGTACTCAGCATAAATAATTACATGCATTTTTGAGTGTAAGGCTCAAAAATATAAATGAGTTACTTAGTATGTATACCAGCACCGAGAGAAACTTGAGTCTTTTCCTTGTTGGCAGGTGGCGTTACTCGAATGACGGTCTCCCTGGTGGTGATTATGTTTGAGCTAACTGGAGGCCTGGAGTACATTGTACCTCTTATGGCTGCAGCTGTCACAAGCAAGTGGGTGGCAGATGCCTTTGGAAAAGAAGGGATCTATGAAGCTCACATTCATCTGAATGGCTATCCCTTCCTGGATGTGAAGGATGAGTTCACCCACCGAACCCTGGCAACTGATGTGATGAGACCAAGGCGTGGCGAGGCTCCTCTGTCTGTGCTGACACAGGACAGCATGACGGTGGAGGATGTGGAGACACTCATCAAAGAGACTGACTACAATGGCTTTCCAGTGGTGGTTTCAAAAGACTCAGAGAGGCTTATTGGATTTGCACAGAGACGAGAGCTGATCCTTGCAATAAGTAAGTAGAGCATCAGTGTCCAAACGTTTGATTCTGAAAGGAGTTTTTACAAGATATGAGGTGTGCGGTGTTATTCATCTTGAAGAATGGATAAACAAGAACCAAATCTAATTTTTTCTTCAAATTTGACTTTTACTGGCTAGTAGGACCTGGAAGCTTTTCTATTGCATCATACCACCTGACAGATTTTTGTGGGCTTGACCTTGTAAGCTTAATTTTGCTGTCACTCAAAAGAGTGAAATAAAATTATTCTAGAGACAACATAGAGAAACTCAACTCATATGGCCAGAATTTTTGCCAGTGCAGTGCTCAGTTTATTTCCTTCTCCATGGGCTTCCAGAAGTGGCTGGGGCAGTCATGAACTTTGGTCACCCAGTGATGAAATAGCCTGTTCTTCTTTCTGTTGCTCTGTCTCAGTTTTTCTTCACATGCAGGCTTTTAGTGCTACAGGTGGAAAGTTTTCAGTGCACAATGTTTTCTGGTAAAGATGGGTGAATTTTGTCTGGCATCCAGTGGATATCTGGCTGGTTGCCTGAAAGTCCAAATCCAGGTCATTAAAGGTTTTGACTGTTGTGACCTTTCCTGGTTGATCTGATGACCAAGTGGGGATTGAAGAACAAGGATATTGGATGGAAGCAAGTGTTCCCACCTTTTCTGGGCCCAGGGCATCCAGAACTGCAGAGGTCTGCAAGGCTGGCCCTCCATCTGCTCCCAGTTCTGGCAGTCCTGTGGTGTTGAGGGCCAGCTAGGCAGGCAGGCAAGATGCCATCTGGGCATGGTTGCCTTGTACTTTGCAGGGGGGAGGAATCTCTGCTATATCCAAATCTCCTTGACTTGGAATTGTTATTCTCTGCATGCTCGTTTCATCCCTTGTTCAGGCACCTTTAAAAAGCTGTTGTCTCTGATGGAAATTGGTGTATTTTTCAGACAAGAAAACTGGTAAATGGAAATCTGGGTTATTTTTGAAGGTCACTTTCCATCTCACTTCCCACAAAGCTAAAACAAAAATTGAAATAACAGCGGTCTTTAAAGCACATGTTTTAGATATACTTAGCCTACCCTCAATCTGTCTTTTACACTGTCCATGCCATGTCATGGCTTTAACACTTGGTGCCTTCCTAAGTTAATAGTTTTTTGCACCTCCTTTTCAGGAAGGTATGTCAGTGGGAAATTGCATGTATTGAAGATGCAGAGCCCTCACTTTAAAATCAGAAAGATCAGAGGCTGCTTGAAGTGAGTCAAAGAACTTTGAGGAAGTCTTTTGATTCAGGTCATAAATGGCTATGTGGCTGAATGGTCTTGCCAGAAGATGTGAGAAAAAGTCCAGCTACAAACTGACAACAAAGAAATCAGTTAAAATTGAACTTAGTAAACATTTAGATCAAAATGCTTTCCTGTACAAAAATCGTTTGGCATCTTCATTTATAATTTTTCTGTCTCCTGATCAGGTCTTATTAAGAGCATCTTTCATAGGAAATGAGACAGAACTTAGATTTAAAATCAAATTGGTAATACACAGATAAGTTTTTCTAAAATCCTCAGCCACCAGTGACCTTTGGTAGCCTTTTTCCCCTTGGGCTGAGTGTGAGTGCTGTCATTCTGTACTGACACTATGATAAATGGTTAATCTTTAAAGTATGGTTTGTGTCCTTGTGACTTAAAATCTGGATTTGGTTTCAAAAGACACAGTATATGGTTCCATTACAGGGTAGGACAAACCATGCTAGCAACCTGTTAATTGCTAATCCTCTTTCTCTGCAAGCTGATAGCCTGGATTTCAGAAGCTGTTATTGCTGATCATTACCTCAAGGGTAGCTAATGTGTTCTGAACCTCCACCTCAGTTTGCTTCATGGTTGTGATCATGGAGCCATACACTGAGTCTCCTTAAGCCATAAAATTCCTTACCAAGAGAGAAATATCACACATGGTGAAGCATCTCTTATTCACCTGTTCAGGTTCACCTGCTCAGCCTGACAGAGATACTGGAGTTACATCTCAGAACAGCATAAGTCCCATCTGTGCTGCACTTCAGCCAGGGAATGAGGTCTTAAGGAAAACAGAGTCAGGTCCACTCCAGTATCTCTTCTTTCACCAGTATCTCTTTTTTCATGGCATTGTGCCCTGCAGAATGCCTCCTCAGTTTGAACTAGCTCTGGTACCTCTACACAAGAACACTTTGCACTTCACAGAGACATGGTTTCCACCAAGAATTTCAGCTTCTTTCTCAGGCCCAGTTAATTGTGCATCAGTAGTGGTCCAGGGACTATTCTGGGGAAGTGCTCCAATTCTCTCACACATCTCCCTTCTTGGATGAAGGCAATAGGTGGTAAGTCTTGCATCAAATACCTGTTCCCACAAAGCTATCTGCCTCATTAGTTACCCCTACATAATTTCTTACTGAGTGGAGCATGCTCTGTAAATGCATCAAATACCTGTAAAGTGAATGGCAGTGCCATTTCCAATTGCTCAGCAGCATCTTCAGGACTTTGTCCTTCCATTGATCCTTGTTGGGTAGGTAGGCAGGTGAGGTGGCACAGTCACCCTCTGGAAAGGGTGTTTAGAGACACCTACACACTTACAGAGGGGATGCTGTAAAGCTTTTCTTAAATTTTCTTAAATTTGGCCAGCTCCAGAGGCACCATGCAAAAGGCAGAGCCTCGGACAATAGCCAGGTGACCTGTATAATATGATTTTCCCAGTGTGGAGTTGAGAGATCAACGCAGTTGATATAGGCTGTGAAATGTGAACCTCTGAAAATGAGAGGCTGTTTCACATTTGGGAGAATTAATTCACTCTCTAGCTATGACAAGAGCCTTCTGCATAGAATGCTCTGTAAAACCAGACATTGCCATCCATTTGCTTTGCTCTTTCTGTTAATCTGTGTCTGTTTTTCTTACCCACTGACTGCAAAAATTATCTGCTCTTCTGTTTTACCTTTACTGCCACTCCCCCATCTAGTGAGACTAGGTGCATACGAAATCCACCATTTTTCTGATGCTGCTGAATTTACTCCATAGTACTACATCATTCAAATTTCTCTAGAGAGATGTTTGACATGGAAGAGTGAAATCATGGCTTTGGCTAATCACTGCTGTTCAGGGTCACTGCTGCCTTGGGAACAGCAATGTGGTAACCAAAATGCTTGGCTCTGTTTCTTAGGTGCAGCTTTGGGAAGGAAATACCTAGCTGTCAAAGGTTTTTATCAAAGGGTGGGAGTTATCTTCAGCTTGATTAATGTTACCTCTTAGCACAGATCATATATCAAAGAACTATGCAGGCATATTCACACTTGAAATTGGGTGTATGAATTGAAACAAGCTGAGACAAAGCTAACATCATTGCCATAAATTGCAATAGGGCTTGTAGTATGTGGAGTGAGAAGGTTGAGCATCATATACTCAAGTGATATTAGGTTTGAGCCAGCACTGCTCCAGTTCCAGAAATATTACAAGACAATGATTGTTAAATGTAAAAAAAAAAAAATTGCAGCTGAAACCATCACTGTCTACACATTACAAGTCACAGGAGCAGATTTCTCACTCTGACTGACTGCAGAGAGTTCCAAGAATATTTACATATGCTTGGAGTATGAGTTGCTATACCTCTCAAGAGCAGAAGCAACCTATGTTAATTGAAAGTAAAAATTTAACTATTTCCAAGAATTTATTAAAAAAAAACAAAGTTAAACCCTCAGAGCCAAACACATGATATGCTTATTCTGGGGAAAGAAATGTTGACTGTCATTTGGAAATCTGTCTCATATAATGTTTATACCCTGTAGTGTTGAGTAGAGATGGGGTAAACACTAGAAAGAAAACAAAGTACTCCAATGGTAAGTCTCGGGGCATGCTTTAGGTAAAAGGGATATTGATCATGCAAACTCCAGATGTAGGGTGATGTTCACTTTGTAGTTTGATCAAAGTATTAATGATAGCTTTTGAACTTCTGAAAGTGGTCACATATGTGCTGTTTACTCCTGTATTTTTCCTCTCTTGGCTATTTTCCTTTAAGTAGGAAGCTAATTTTTTTTTCCTTTCTAAAATCTAGATATGCAAACTATTTAAGGCATTGAGAGTAAACCCACAAAATTTACCCTGTATGCCAGCAAGGTGTGCTGATCTAGAACAACACCCACACTACCCACTGGATCCCTAGAATGTGAAATTGTCTTTCCTCAGCTTTGTGTTCACAAATCCATTCACCATGTCCACATTTTCCCAACTCCACTGAAAAGTTTACTCCAGGCTAACTGGGATCTTACACAGTTATTGACTACACTCCTTCAGGCATGTAATAAAAGTTTCTGTTGTGATTCTCACAACAGAGGAAATTATATACAGTGATTTGAATTTGACAGAAATTGGATTAGTAAAGTTTATTAATGCAGTGAGCTGCATATTTATTCAGAAAAGCATTATCCCAAACAAGTAAAATTATGCACCTATAGAAATATGACATTTGCTTTGAGGGAGCAAGGTCTCAAGGAAATTCAAGGTTACTCAGTAACCCAAACTTCTGTGACTCCAGTGTGTTAAAGATGAAATCAAACCTTGCTTTCCAAAGGAGTAATTATTTTTTTATTATCAGGCTTAATTCACTATCTACCCCAATTTTTGTGTTGCACAGAGAATGCAAGACAGCGTCAGGATGGGGTGGTGAGCAACTCCATCGTGTACTTCACTGAAGACCCCCCAGAACTGCCACCCAACAGTCCCCATCCACTGAAACTGCGGCGCATCCTCAACCTGAGCCCTTTCACTGTCACTGACCACACACCAATGGAAACCGTGGTCGATATTTTCCGAAAACTTGGACTCCGGCAGTGTCTGGTGACTCGCAGTGGGTGAGTAGTTGACAGTCAAGTGAATATTTTAATTTTGTCTTATTTTGTGAATGGATGAATAAGGGAACCTTGCCCTTGTCTGTCCAGGGCAGCAAAAGAAGTCAGACTCAGAACCAAAATGGTGCTTGTAGGGTATTATATTTCATTCCGTTCTCCCAAACCCTTAATGTATTCTCATTTAGATAAGGTAAAAATAAATGCCAAACAAACTGTTCTGACTTCCACTATCATTCAGTTCTCAGCAGAGGCAGATCTGAAGCAGTATTGTTTGCAAAGGATATGCCCATTTCAAGACATCCAGCTAGAGTAGATGTTTGTGAAAATTGCCATAAAGGCGTCACTGGAGGAAAATTAATCTGTTCAACTTTTGTTATTGGATAATGGAAAGGTGTATAACCCAAAGACCCTCAAATAACAGCTGAAGGAGGTGGGAAACATGAACTTAGTGGAATAAAAAGCTGCATCACATGGACTAGACATAACATCCCATAGTTCCAATGGAATTTGAGATCTTTGGGCATCATGGCTCATCCCAGGATCTAGTGGTAGTGGGATAGCCAAACTGCAGCCATCACTTCCAAATGTGGAAGACTAAAATTTTTTCTGTTAAAAAATCTTTTTGTTATTAAAAAATATTGCATATCAGTTGTTACTGTCAATGCAGTATCCTCAGCATTAAGAAAATAAGAACCATTATTGGGACGCATAAAGGTTCAGATTTTAGGTGCCTGGATTCAGAAATTAAATCTGGAGTTTTAGAACCTACATGAAATGAAAGGTGGAAAACTCTTAACAATGACATAATTTCAATATTCAGTGCCTAATGGTCTTCAAGGACTGGAAGTAAAAGCCCTTGAATACTGAGGGTTATGAAATCTTTGACTCTTGGGGCCAGACATCCCATAGGCCTCATCTTTCTTGACAGATGTAATTCATTTAGGTTCACATAAATGAGAAATTATCATTTAAATTTGAAGGAATTATGCTGTCAGGCATTGAGAGTTTCAGAAACCCTGTGCTTTAGCTTACTTTGTGTAATACCAAGCACTAATACCTTGGGTTTGACTGCTGGTCCTCTGCAGCCTGAGCCTAAGGAAACGTTATTTTGTTGTATGAAGTATTAGTTGTTGTAGCTCCTCACTCAGTCATGTTCCAAACAAAAAGAGGTAACAAGCCAAAGCATTTCATTTCATTATCATGGCTGGGGTAGTAGAAATACATGAGGTGAGAATACTTTTATAAAAATATAATAATTGAGAAATAGATGAGATGGACAGTACTGTATGGAAGCACTCACAGAATGTCCCTGCAGCTGAATAGGGAAAAAACCTGGATGATATATGAGATGATTGTTGATCTTCTGCTTCCTTTTCTCCTGTAGGAGGCTGCTGGGTATCATAACTAAAAAGGATGTATTAAGACATATGGCTCAAATGGCAAACCAGGACCCTGAATCTATCATGTTTAACTAGACTGGTAAAGAAGAAGAAAGTAACCCCAAAGGAATCCCTTCTAGATTAACACGAAGGCTGTGTTTGGTGTTTCATCTTGCTTAAAGAGAAAAAGGTAAGTAGATGAAGAATGGCCTGATATGCCTCTGACAGAGGGAGTGGATGCAGGACAGCACATATTCAATGAGGAAGGCAGTTTAGAAGCTCTGAGCAGCTGCAGACATGAAGCTGTGTTTCCTTAACGAGATTCCCGACAGCTCAGCTGGAGCGCTGCTGGGTGTAAGTGATGCTTGGAGACAAAGAGCCACGAGCACCCGTGGGAGGCATCGAGGCCACAGGAACTCACCAGGCAGGTGTGAAGAGTAGCAGACACTGTTTATGTACAAGCTGCTGAGAGATACAAAGGTTTGTGTTCTGAGTGATATCAGTTGCTTTTGTTACTGGAATCATGGCTGTTTGTTTGCTACTGAGTTATACCATTTTCATGACGGACAAAAATCAGCATTTTTTAAATGAAAGATTTTGTCATCTTTATTTTATTTTGTAAATGTTTAACGAATCAAGACTGGAGTTAAGTCTTAAGAAAAGAGTAAGATTATATCTCAGATCACTTTAAAATGAAGTGTCCCTTGCTCCTTGCTTTAGTCTTTTGAATTTTATACTGCTTAGCATTTCTGTCAACCAGCTTCCCCTTATTAATGTTGAAATGGGATTTATTTGTAAAAATTATTATCTCTCTATGCAATTTTGCATACAAGTACTGTAAAATTTAGTATTTTGTGGTTTGCTGTAGTAACTGGAAAAAACATAGACGCTCATAAAATAGTTTTCCAAAGCACTAAAAGGACAGTGGTACCCATCTCTCATCAGTGTTAGTGACAAGAGATTGAATCCCTTGCCTGTCTTCCCTTGTGTACATCACAATTTTTCACAAATGAATGACATTCTGCATTGATTCTTAGTTCTCCACTTAGGTCTTTTTTGTCATTGCTCTTTCTTGGCATTTGTCTGCACTTGCCAAGGAAATTAATTTAACAGCCATAGACAATTATTCTGTAAGAGATCTGCTTTTCATGCACTCGTCAGTCATAGTCCTGTGGAATTCCTCTCCACAGCACTGTGGCTGGATAAGATCAGAGGGACTGAGAATGCAAATGATCCTAGGAAAGCTTTAAGTATTTGTCTGTTTGCACCAAGAACACAAGATTTCGCAGACCCTAGTAGAGACCTCTAAGTCACTCAGGTAAAAATGTTAAATTTTCCTAAACCCTTGTTCTGGTGTTATGTAAGATAAAGAGAGTCAACCCTTTAGTCAATACTGCTATCAGTAACAGAAAACCAAATTGTACTCTCTGTAACACAAAATTCACACTGCTCAGTATTTGCTTTATAGATGTAAACTTAAAAAGGTTGTGCCCTGAATCCCTTTCAGACCTCCTGGTCCCTTCTTCATTTAGGCATCTAACATCTCTGGTATTTTTGCTCAAATTCACCCAGGTAACTCATGGTGTTTGAATGGCCCTCATGGATAGAGGTGACCTTTCATGCCAGAACAGCCTGTTGCTTACTCCAGCCCAAACCCAGACTGTTGATCTCACATGTAGGCAATGTGTATGATTATTGTATTCCTGAACTGAGACAACTACTCAGATGCACCCTGAGTTAGATGCTGAAGTTCTGTGTCACAAATTCCTCCTCTTATCTCCAGTGACCCTGCTTCCTTCTGGCATGGGTCCCACTGCATTCACATGGAGTATGGTCTGAACTGCTGAAGTCAAAGAAACGGAAGTAAAGGGATAATTTTAATCTGTTAAGTACTCCATTTAACAATGGTGTTTGCAACAGACTGACATAATATATGTAGCTCTGGCCAAAGACCGTAAGTATTTCAGTGTATACTTTTTGTTAACTGAACAGCTGCAGTACAATGTATTATTAAAGGGATATTGTTACAACTATGTAAACTATAGGACTGAGCAACCCCTTTCCTCTGAAAATAGGAAGTACAACATAATGTGGTTATTTCTTCTTACATTCTTCTGTGAAACTGTCAGCAGCCAAACTCATAAAAAAACAGCCAAGTCAACAACAATGCTCATAAATCCTACATTCCCTCATTTGAACAGAGATGCCATCATAAAATCAGGTAATCCCCACAACTAAATCTATTTGGGGATTTATACAATTGTTAATTTCTACCCATAACTTCTAGAATCTAAGGGACATAGACTAAGCTAAAAAGGCTGACTTTTGAGAACAATCTCATTCTTAGATTAAAGCTGTATGACCATGTTCTACTTCCCATGTTTGCTAACAGAAAGCAATATACTGTATCAACACTGAAAGACATTATCATTTTCTAACAAAAAGACATGGACTTGCCTAACTGAGGTTAATCTGGCTATGAATACAAATTCACATATGTATTGTCTTGGCTTATCAGGTTAAACTTGTGTGGTTAATTCCATTAATACCCAGAGGCCTGATTTACTGAAACCAAGTCACCCCTGTGACAGCTTGTTGCCTTGCCTTACTACACTACTACTATTAGAAGGAGCCCTCAGGGCTTAAAAACAGGATCCAAAAAACCAACATGCTTTGTAGCAATCACTAGCTGAAGGAATTGAGATTTATGCAGTTACTGTGAATGCAGTTTGACCCTGGACTATCGCCCAAGTAAAAGGCAGGTAGGTAAATGGGTGTACTCAAGCTCTCTTCTATCAAACACATTCCTTTCTAGACAGAAAGCTTTAAATACCTAAGGAGTCAAGGGAAAAACCTCTGGACATGTAACCATGTAGTGCTGCTCCTTTTTCCAGTGTCTGTTCACAAGAAGTGAAACCCTTCAGAGCAGGGGCTGCTATCTGGCTGTCCAGGGATGGCACACTCATGGCTAACTTCAGCTGCTTGGTGTTATCATCAAGGCTGAGGCTGATGCTAGAATGACATGCGGGCCTTTGAAACAGGACAGACTTTGCTAATTAGAAAATTTCCTCCTTGCTACAGCCTTTATTGCTCTTCACACTGTTGTCTGAAAGGGAACACCCTTAATATAAATTTATAACTTGCTTATCTCAAAAAATGTAGTTATGATGTAGTGATTTATTTCCCCATAACAAGCCCATTATCAGGCACTGTTTTCCATCTATATTCCAAAATTTGTCTCAGAAGGTACTGAATAGACTCCAAGAGGTATAGATCTCAGCCCTAACTATTTATTTGAATTTGTAGAGCTCAAGATAGTCACGTAGCATTATCAATCTGAGTTACATGAATATTTTAGTACATACTGCTGACTTTTTGCAACCTCAGTTCAGTCCTTCAAGCAGCTGGCCTTCAGAAATGCCCAACTAAACTAAACACGGGAATAAAAATCTTTGAATGATGGAGGTTCAGTATGTACCTTTGTTTTGCATGAACTGTGTTAAATTACATTCAGCTTCTGATGTGTACTAGAAGCAATCTGTACGGGAAAGTTTAATAACAAAGTACAGAAATGGATGACATTAGACTGACCCTTTGGCTGTCCCAGTGATACTAATTATTAATTCTTATGCTTTGAAGAAGCAGAAAAAGAATGTTGAAGGATTACAGAAGACTCACTGATTCAATGTTTGAATGACACTATATTTATGACTATAGATTTGCTTTGGCTCTGTTTGTTGTTTTGATTTTTTTTTAATTGTAGAAAACAGTGTATATGTTGCACCTTATAAGAAACCAATGTTTGCAGTCTATTTTTTAAATAAAACTGACAGTACTGGAAACATTTCTTGGACATCTTATTAATTAGAAAAGTATTCCACTTAATGTCTCTATGATTTTTATGTTTTCTCATTTTTAGGGATAACTTACCCCTGAGTTCTAGAGATCTTGGATATCCAATTCAAATAAAGTTAGGTAATATTAAGTAGGGAGTTAGTAACATTCATGCAGTGGACTTCAGAGCCAGCCTTGACAGCTGGCTATTTTATTTTCAGAGAAAAATGTGGTTTTTTTCAGCATCAGAAATACCTTAGAAATCTAAAGGTTATTAGATAAAGAAAATAAGGTTATTGCTATAAAGAAAAATATATCTAATCAGGTTTTTCTGTCTACAATGATCATGAAATGATCATTTGGATGTTGCAAAGCCCCTATGATATATTTTCTGTATATATTTTTCCATTGCACTTTATTAATTCAGAGCTAAGATCAAAGACTGAAAATGAAAGTTTCAATCATCCCCATTTAATTGGATGAAACATACCCTAAATCTCTGACAGAGGCTAAATTCTACGTAGTAGCAAAGAATATGGTCTTGATCCTGATCAACATGCTAACTAAGGTGAACATGTCAGCAATATCCTAGTTCAAATTAAATGACTCATTTCAGAAGCTGGTTCTGGGAGTCCCATGGCCTTTAACTCATTCCATGGATTGCTGTGCCCTTAACACAACCCAAAACACACAGTGAAAACCCAGGAGTCATCAGGCATGCAGCAACTTTAATAAATAGTAATAATTCCTGTAGTTTGTATTTGGTCACGGGCTTCTGAACTTTAGACCTACCTGTCATCACTTGTGATGGCACAGCTGGGAAATGGAATAGAAAATGTTCAGAGGCATTCAGCACTGCTGTGGTGCAGCTGTGCTCCACATATCCTGGCCCACCCTCCATTCATCCACACCAAGCAGCCTGTTACCATCCCTGTGCCTTCTTGCTCCTTTAGGGCAAGCTCTTCTTCCACATCTATTTCCTACAAGCTGTATTATTTCCTCATACTGTTCTGCTCCTCTGCTCCAAATGTGATTTTGCTTCTAGCTTCTCACTGCTGTGGTGGCCCACTAAGCACAGTCTCACAGACACCGTATCTGAAATAAAAAAGGAGCATCTCCGGTGGAGGGCCTCCACTTGTGGCAGATGGGATTTTGCATTGCTGCTTCCTGGAGAACACAGCAAACACAGTGTTGCTAGAGTGCTGGACAGAGTTTTTTGATTGTTTTTTGGCTTGCTATCTCTTAGGATCTGGTTACTGAGTTGTCTCTACCTGAGTTAAGGTGCAAACAGTCCACGTCAAGTAGAGAGAGATAGAAGAGAGTAGGGGAAAGAGACTGTGTGAGAGACTAAGCAAAGCTATGGAATCCTGCAGTGTCCTGCTGGACCTTCTTCCTCCTGGTCTGCTTGCTGGTGGGGGTTCCCATGTTCTTGTGGAGGTACCACTTTTATACAGCCCAAGTCCTGGGTATCCGTAGGGCACGGGTGCTGTTCCCACCCAGCATGGATGGCATGTGTGTAAGATACTTCCTTTCTCACAGTTTGCCTCGGTGGGAGCTTTTGTCCAGACAGTTACCTAGATCTGCCTCACCAGGCCTGGCACCTTCCTGTTGTTGCTGTCAGCACTTTTCCCACAGTTTGCAGAGTGGAATTTTGTCCAGTGTGTTAATTCAAAACTCACCTCCAGTTAGGTATGGTATATGCCTTCCTCTTTGCCTTCTGTATTCTAAGGTGCTGTCGTGCTGGCTTTCTTGGAACTTTCTTGTTTCACAGTGTTTGAGACCGTTCATTGTGCTTCTCCAAGTCCTCACACTATCTTAATGCAATATCAAAAAGATGAACTTTTGAGAAAAATAGCTGCTGCATTTCACAGATCAATCTAGTATGTTCACCATCTCAACCAGTAACTAGTGACTTTCCTAGTCACTAGTCCTAGTAACTAGTGACAGCTTGTGAGAGCTGTATCCTGGAGCAGTTGTGGGCTCAGGCAGAATGAGACAGGAACTGCTGATCTGTAGCTGCAGCATTTGCTTGATTCGCCATCCCTCCTTTGACTTTACTGTATTTTGAGCATAATTAATATTCTCAGTCTGATCACATTATAAACCCTGTTTTAGCACAGTTAATGATTTCAACCCATGTTATCTTTCAGAATTATCTTGTATAGTCAAGATTAAAATAATCTGGGTGTTCCTACTGGCTTTCCCCAGCCACAGCAGGTAACTGGTTAGGAAGACATAACCATATGAAACAGCCAGCTTGGGGAGAGTCAGTATTTGGCAGTTCAGCTGTGTTTCATTTGAGAAATGATTGTGCAGCCTGAACAATCAGTGCACAGCTCTCTGTGGGGATTTGCAAAGCCTGATGATTTGTTCCTGGCTTGAACAGAATTTAGAGTAATGTTTGTGGCCAGCTGATGTTACATACCCTTCACATTAACCAGTCTTTCTTAATACACAAAGATTCAGTAAAGGGCACTGAAAGAAATGTGGAGATTGCTTAGGAAAGTAGACAATCAACTGTATTAGCTAGAAAGAGCTGCTTTATTGTCTCAAAGTTATGTCCACAGAGGCATCCCACTTTCAGGAGAACCATACCCTGTGAAGGGCTCACTGGCTGGTTTCACTACTAGGAAGAAGTAATACCTAAAATATAAAATATTATCTGTTTGTATTGACTGCAACCAATGCTATTGCTTTCTCTCCTATTGTATTCTAAAAGACAATTTTTTTCCCTGAAGTAAGCTCATTGTTTCTACAGTTGCTAGTGAGAGCCAGACTGTGGCCATGCACAATTTGATGTGGAGTGCTGCAGGACAGGACTAGTGCATTAAATGCTAGTTGAGTGTTTCTCCTTTGATAATGCAGTTAAAAGGAGTAGCTGCCATATTTGTGCCATGCAAAAGGACCATTCCAAATAATTTAAAAGAACTGTAGTTCTCTACTTCTAAAGATTCCTGACAGGTAAGACTGAAGGGCTGTGAAGCCTAATGATTTATAAAATGTATTTGTGTTTAGATAATTTCCAAAGCTGCAATTTGCCTAAAGACAAATTTTACTTACCTAACTCACAGATTATGTGACCATTAGAACACAGAATTTCTGAATGATGTGCACGGGGCAACCAGACCCTTGAAGTCCCCGAGCCTGGGAAGAGAGACAGACACCTAAGCTCTGCTGTGGTTCAAGGCTGAGGGAGAGGACACAAACTCTACCAAAGGCTCCAAAATACATCAGCACTGAGATTCAGGAAAAAAGCACAGTATGAGCCATCACCAGCCCTTCCCTTTTTCACAGTGGCCTCTTGGTTAGAGGCCCTTTGTTAGGTAAATGTCCATGCAATACAGGTCCTGTAGGTGCTGATTTAAGTGAAGCTCACTAAGTTACCATAGTCCAGTTCCTTCTTTGCTGCCTGCTGCTCTGGTGAGCCTTTTGCCAAGCCAGAAGGAGCACTGTCATAAAAGGGATATTTGTAGACTTCTGCTTAAAGATATCTCAGCTAGCTATTCTGAATCACATTGAGCCACAGATTCTGTATCTAAATTGTTACAAGAACTTAAGCTTCTGCTTATACTCTCATATTTCAGATATTGGGATGTTCGTCACTTTTTTAGACCTTGCTGTAGCCTGAACACAATATTTTTCTTCATGTAATTGAAGTTAAAAATCTAACAACAATTTGTCCCTGACCAGAATATTTACCCATCTTCTATGCAGTCACTGCTTGAGATCAATTATAATTTAGATTTTTATCAATTATAATTTAAATTTTTAATCTCTGTTTGACATTTGAGCACCTGTTTTATAATAATAGTATTTATTTATTTATTTATTTATCCAATTAATTCAAATGGTACAATAATTAAGAGGTACAGCAAAGGTAAAAATAGTCTGCCGAGGATTTGCCACATCATAGATCGTTAACACTGACTCTGAATCATTAACATTGACTCTGAATTATGTTTTGGCCCTGTCTCAACTTTTAAGGAGCACTACTATAAAGCACTAGTCACAGGAATACAAGGAATAAATCATAAGCTCCTCTGCACCTCTGTCCAAGCCTGTGGGAACATACATGAAACCATTCAGTTTCTCTCTGTCAGACCAGGTTTAGGCAACAGAAATCCCTTCACGTTTGATGGCTACAACTCCTGGTAAGTAAATCTCTCCATGTCAGACTGCTTCTTTCCAGATAAAGAGGCACCATTCCAAGAATACCATTTTTCCTTCTGTGTAAGGATAACCAGGGCAGGTAACTAACACCTCCATCCCCTCCTCCTTTTCCCACTTTGCTGTTTTTCTCCTCCTCCAGTCCCAACCCATTCTGTCTCTACTGCAGCTTTTCTCTAATAACTGAAGAATCCCCAGACAAATCAACACATCTGCTCTTTCTGTTCACTTGGGACTTCTGCACAGAATGCAAATTTGCCAGCAACAGTCAGTAGCTAAGCTACAGTCCAGCTACCAGCATTATTTCCACCAAATAAATATAAAGTGCTCATGAACTGTAAAAGAACAACCATTGAGGGACTAGAACCAGGGGCCAGCTTGATCATCTGATGGCCTGGTACATGCAGACCACAGCCTTATTTGCTCTTTTTCTGGCTCCACATTAGTATTCTGCCTTCTTGCTGTTCAAGTTTCAACAATATAGAAGACAGGAGGGGTTCCTTTTGCCAAGATCATATTTTTCCTCAAAATAATGCCCCATTCATGAGACTATGAAAATTTTTGCCTCTCTTAACTGAAGCTTTTTTATTCTTCATGAACATATACATTAGTCCAGGGATGAAAGCAGCCTTCTTAGCAGTGGTTACATTTGCTCACACACAGAAACAAGTGAAGCAAGTGCTCCTCTGTACCTCGTGACACTTGCACAGCAGTTGGAGCAGCAACACAGACATCTCCTCCCCAGAAGAGCTGGAGGCCACTGCCACCATTACCTCCTCCCATCTACATTGGCTACAGGGCACTGGGAGCAAGAATGCGCAGAGGAAAAAGGTGCAGAACTGGGATACCTGGCTGATGATAAGAGTCCCTCTTGGGACTGATTTTTAAAAGCTGGTCCTCAGAAGTTCTGGCTGGCCTCTTCCTTCCCACTGCTCACTCCTGCTAAGCTCAGTCAGTCATGAGAGGAGTATTCAGTGAGTAACTGCATCACACTGCACAGTCACACCAGGAATTGCGTTTCTCAGATCAGTGGAAAATGAAATCCGTGGCTTGTCTACCACAACTCCAAGTGCACTGAGCACAAGGGGCTGCAGTTTATCACAGCAGACAGCCATTATCTGTCCTTGTACCTTTCCTGACAAGAGGGCCCCATGGTTTTCTTTATGTTTAGATTTTTTTATGAGCTTCTAAAAGAAGATATTATCAGTTATTAACAGTGTTCAAGTACCAAAGGACACTTGAGAGAGGCCAGCATCCTCATGTGGTAAGAGCTAGCAGTGCCACACAGGCACTCTGTGCTGCCTCTGAACCAGCAGCTGGTATTTCAGGTACATCTGCAACATGTTGGGACAAACATTCCCCAAGGGCTTATGGCTTTAGTCTGACAGACAGCAGATTTAGACTAGATACTAGGAATTATTTACTGTGAGGGTAGTGAGGCACTGGAACAGGTTTCCCTGAGAAGTTGTGGATGCCTCATCACTGGAAGTGTTCAAGGCCTGATTGGATATGACTTTGAGTAATCTGGCCAAGTGGGAAGTGTCCCTGCCCGTGTCAGGTAGGGTGGAACTAGAGCATCTATAAGGTCCCTTCCAATCCAAGCCATTCTGTGATTCCATAATTCCATCCTGTGCTGCACCTGTTCGGTGTGTTCAGTGATCCACTGCTCCAGGCTCTAAATTTAGCTGCAGTGTTTATTAATAAGCGTTAGGACAATGAGCAGGGATTTAACAGCTCCTGTGGGTTGGAGCAGCGGGGTCCCACTAGGTGGCAATCCAGTCCTGGGCATGGCTGCGGCGGCAGCGCCAGTGCCACCAGCCGTGCTCCGGCTGACAGAGGCCACCGCCGTGTCCTTGCTGGGCGTGCGCTTCTGATTCTTGCAGGAATCGAAGATGTATAATTGCTTGCTCTAAATGTATAACTTTTACCTCATTAATTTTTGTAGATATGACAAAAGCTGTTTTAAAAAAATGTATTCATTAATGCATTTATTTATTTAAGCTATATATATTCTGTCAGGAAAGGGAGAGGAAAGAAAGAAACCTTTTTCTTTGTTTGGAGTATTTGGCAGGGCTAAAGAACAACTGTCTGCTTTGGCTCCTTAAACCACATTTCACATCTGTAAAAACATAGTGGCAAAAGGAGGAAAAAATAATCTGCAATGCTTTCCTGGTGGTTTCTATGAGGCTTTCATGTAAACAATACATTTTCATCAATTATGCATTTAGGTCACAGGAAGAGCTGGCTGGAGGAATTCTTTTGCCATTTCCAAGCCACTGTCAGGAAGAAAATACAGCCAAGCTGATGGAGCTAGAAGAAAAAGAGTTTTGTTCTTCCAACCTGGTATTTTTCTTCTTAATTTTCTTTACCAATCATTCCTATTTACGTAAGTATGTCCTTCAGCATAGTAATATTTGTGTAGAGAATGCACAGAGCCTCTTTGAGCATGGAAAGGTCTTATTTTGCAATGGCAATTCTAAACCATGTTATTGTTTATGTTGTTTACATAAAACAACACCAGAGACTTGAGTAAAACACCTTCCCTGTAAAAAACTTGGTCAGATCTGGAAAACAGCATACACTCCTTGGAAACATTACCATATGTAACCTTTAGGCTTCTGTGCAACTTACAACCCCATGTTACATGCTTAAATATCCTTTTAAGAGTATAATGAGAATTAAGTGCTGAGGAACGGGTTTCACAGTAGCCACCACACAGAACAGGCAACAACTGATTATTAGCTACCAAAAAATGCCAGAGAAGACCTTAAAATCTTACCTCTTCCCTATACTGGTAACCACAGAAGTCTCAGAGCACTTTATTTTTTTCTTGTGAAAAATGCCTGAGAACTTGCAGAAATGCTTCTGGTGCTGCAGTGCATCTTATGCGTGCTTAGAAAGTTGAACAGGAAACAGAAAATCAAGGAGCAGGGCTTTTCGCTCCTACACCTAAGAAGGCTGACCCCATCCTGCAAACCCTGGCAAAATTAACATGTGAAAGCAGAAGGAAGAAGAGAAAGATTGCTGCACTTAGTAGAAGAAAGCTCTGCATTTCCACTCATTCTCCCAGGTCTGCTCATGTATTTCATGAACTTTTCTCAAATATACAATATACTACCAGCCTTGGGAACAGGGACAAAATGGAAGTTTCCCACCTTGGAAGTAAATGCCACAGCAGTTAGGCTAGGTGTTTTCCCTGTGCATACTGCGGTCAGCACCATGCATGCCTGTGGGCAAGCTTCAGCAGGAAAGGGCAGGCTGCTTTTCTCTACCTTCTTTCCTAACCTGAAGGTCAGAGCTCCAGACTGAGGAGGATCATTCAGGATGCTTTCCAGTGTTATCACCTCCTCCTTGGGTCACGTACCTGAAAATCAGTAGGTTTGAGATTCAGCAATGCCAGAGCACCAGCTCATGCTGGGTGACAGAAGGCTGGCTTGGCTAAGCCACACCAAGTTGTCCCTGGGGACTGTGTCCATTGGCTTAGGGACTCATGGCAAAGCACAGCATGCTTGTCTAGAGATCTGTAGCTGGCTCTGAAACATAAAGCTCCTTAACAGGAGTCAACTTGGGCTAGCAACAATCCTCCCTCCTAGAAATGTGGGGAAAACATTAGCAGACAGTAAGCTGACGTGTGCCGGAGTCCTGGCTCACTCTCCCCTACAGCATCGCACTGAAAGGGGGAAGCAGCTCCCGATCTGGATGTCAGGAGCTGAACCTCAGAGCTGCTACTCTAGAGCACTTCCCAGCTGTTAGCACAAGAAGAGATTAAGGATTGAGAAGGAGTCTCCCAAGTTTGGGTTCCAGGAAAAAAGTTAACCATCAAAACTCAGACACTGAGAAACCCCAGCCACACCCGTGCACGGGAATTTACCTGGGGTGGGTCAAGGGGCGGGTGCAATTCTTTGGCCAATGGGGAATCTGGGAGGGAGGAGCAGAAGGAGTGGATTACAATTGAGGCACCAATAAGGGAACACAGGGGAGGGAACAGCTCACATAAACCAACAGGACATTGAGTAACAGGGGATTGACAGGGAACTCTCTGGAACAAGGGGCTGGTACAAGGGGGGATGGGCAAAACCAGTGGGAGGGGAGACAGGGAACTTTCTGGGTAAAGGGGCAGGGTTCACAGTGATGGATAGGGAAGGCACTGGAATAAGGGGTTGGGTTACAATGATAGGCAGCATGGGGAAGGACATGTCTTAGGGTGGAACCAACAACCTAAGGTGGGGGTACTTACCACTACATGGGGTGATTGAACCAAATATAATGAACAGAAACACACCGCAACAGGAAGTGTTGTGCCCACAGAGCTAGAATTCCCTGGGACCAAGGCTGGTGTCTTGACATGCACTTCCCAGCTGTTTACCTGCTTGTTTGGAGCAGTTTATTTGGCAATGAGTAAATTGCTTCCATCTGACCCTGATGGATCCAAGAGAGGTGATGGAGAATTAGTGAAACATCATTTGAAGTTGTTAGGGACAAAAGCTCCTTATTTGTACAAAACAGGTACTTTTACAACCCTAGTCTGAGGTGTCTCTGCTGAGAGTGAAATACTGAGCATGCCTTTTTAATCCAGAGCAATTTTTATTAATCTGTGTTCATTTTGTAAGTGAAGAGATAAGCACTGCTTCAAAGGTTAAATTTAGCATATTTGTATTATATATGCATAATCATTTAAGATATTTAAATTGATTCTCAAAATAATCTCACCACTAAGAAGACAATCTCCTAACTGCCTTAAAAGAAAAAAAAAGTTAAATTCTGCTATAATTAAGATTACACATGCAAAAGTTAGCAGCTTTCCTATATTTATGAAATAAATCTGTCCTATGACACAGCGAATTTGGAGGTAGGGCTCTTTCATGCCTTCCTCTTGGAGGTGTCCTATTTTCCACAAACACTTCGGTATGCATTTCACAGTATGAGTGTGACTTTACCATTGGAAAGGGCTGCCAAGGAAAGTGGTGGATGGACCACTCCTGGAAATGTTTAAGAAATAACTGGATGTGGCAGGTAGTTCTATGGTTTAGTTGACATGGTGGTGGTGTTCAGTCAAACATTGGACTCCATGATCTTGGAGGTATTTTTCAATCTTAATGATTCTATGGTTCTAGAGAAACCTCTAGGACTTTTATCTAAAGCCTCTGGTTCTGTTGCTTCCTGGATTTCTTTAGTAAGGTTGCTAGTCAATACAGACCAGTAGGAATAAAAAAAAAACCAAACAACAAACCAAAAGTTTTATCTGATACCATCTACTAATCCTGGTATTCTCCTGAGAATGACTCCTAAAGCATTGGACTGCTGACTAGCATTAGAAAGAAAAACTGACATTTCTGAGAGTAAAAGTCTTCATTTCCTTTACTTTTCTTGCAAATGCAATAAAGTGGATCATGCTGAAGGAAAGAAAATCTTTTTGTGACATTTTTGTGAGAAAAAGGCACTCCAAAATATTGCAGTCTCCCCCCGCCCAAGAACATGGTTTTATTGCTTAGTCAAAAGCATAAATCATTTCTACAGCCCCTCTTAACCCCTTGCAGGCACTTAGACTGAGGTCTTACCATTTCTTCCAAGGCTGTATCTTACTAAATTGTGGGAAAGAAGTCTTGTCCTTTGTTAGAGCAAATACTTAGCCATCCATTTACTTTGTGGGACCTGTAAGATTTACAGGCTGTTTATGAAAGATAAGAAAAATCATGCTTTGAAATTCCTACTGACAAATTTTGCAGTAGTGGAAATATTAGCTTTTCTCTTCTACTTATAGTTACTAGGAATTAATTCTGGTTTACTTTGCTCTAAAATCCTGTTTACTTAATGTTTTCCAGCATTGCTATCAGCCAGAAATTACCTTTCACCCTAGAACTGTATTTTTTCCATTTCTGTGCAGTAGTATATATTAGAGTGTGTTGAGTGCTTTTAAGCCATAGACTGGCAGGTGCTATATAAATATTTGTCTTTGTTATGATTGCTTAAAGCAGAAGACTCAGAGGTATATAAAATAAAAAAATAAAATAGCCCCACCTTCTGCCCCTAGTTTTCACATCTATTTCATAATCAGTTAAAAAAAAAAATCCCTCACAGAAAGGAAATATTCAAACTGCCTTGCAGCACAAAACAAGGATAATTTCACTTCATGTTAAATTCCCACATTTGCACTCACAGATGATTTAATTTTGAAATGGCCTTCAACAGTTTATCCCAAAAAATGTAACCGAAGAATTTAATATCAAAATACCCATTTTTATTATTTTCTTTGCAATCAGTCCACATTCTTTCTTGCTTTTGTTGAAGTGGTGTTTATTCAGACTATGTGATCTGGTGGGATGGTGGAAATGGGAATGATGTCTGTCTTTAGGAAAAAAATCTATGTGACACTAGGCAGAATTTGTTTGCTGGACTGTTCTTTTACTATTGTTCCAGGACCACTAAGGTTTACTTAAGAAACCAAAAGTTTCAGAGAGGCCAGGTGCCTTATATTATATGCTTGAGTGTTCCTTCCTGACCGAGTTGCTTTTCCCATTAGAGGTTTTTGTCCCATTCCCATTTGAGGTTTGTTTCCTGTTCCTTTTCATTTCACCTTAGCTTTTCATGCAATAACATCCAAATAGAAAGAGACAGTCATTGCCATGGTTTTCTCTCTAAAACTGAACTTCCTGGCTTTTATGGCTCATAATCAATCCCATAATGTCCTGTGATTTCTATGTAGGAGTGGCAAGAAGCAAAAGGGAGTTTATTTTGCCTGTATGCAGACAGGCCAACTTTCACACATTAGGAGCAGCAACTAATCACCCACAACATTTCCTAAAGTTCATAGTGCTGGCAGACAGCTGTTTTTGTTCCAATGTGATGGTTTCTTTGCAGAGTCCTGCTGCCAGCAGTGTCTCAACCACTTTGCTAGTGCTCCATGCACAGTACATCCTGGACTACTGCCTTTAGAGCTCCTTTCTACTTTATACAAACAAAAGCAAACTAGTCTGCCAACAAATACTAAGGAGACAGACACGTTGTTACTGTAGCCTTATGCTCTGTGTAAGGGAAATTTCAGTTACCAGCACCTAGAACTGAAAGAACAAAACATATGTAGGCATGCACCCCAGGTCCTTCAATAAGGATTTTAGCCTTATATTTTGTTTTGATTTTTTCCCCCTTAAATCTTGGCCCTTGGAAGGATGAAAATTCACTAAATCTACTACTCACGATATAGGAATTAAAAAAAAGCTACCTATATTCTCTGAAAGTCAACCAATATTACTGTAAATGCATTTGTTTCACATATGTTATAAATGTATAGAATCAGGGCCTTGCCTAAGCAATTGTTGGTAACAATACTTAACAGCACTTTAGTATTTGTCTTGATTAATATGTAGCATAAGAGTCTGAGGAAAGCATTCATTTCATATCTGCAATGCTTTGTCTATAATCTCCCATCTGAAAACTTGTTCTGATGTTCCTTGTCTTCAAAGACTTCAAAAGTATGTCCTTGAAGCTGAGAACGCACCCCACTGCTGACAGCCCAAGTGTCTGTCTTTAAACAGAACTGGTGTTGGAATTCTGGCATCTTATGCTATGGATAGCATGAGTCCACAAACACCAGTCAGCCCGAAGATAAAACTTTCTAGAAAAGAAATATGTGAAAATGCCTTAGCTAATTCAGCAGAACTCTGAACTGCAGTAAATTACTAAATACAGGAGGAGAAACAAGTGGATTGATAAAGGAGAAAAATTCCCTTTAATCAAACCATTAAACAATCATCTCCGACTAATGAGGTGTAAAACTCTGAACATTTGAAGTGGATTCACTTTCCTTCTCTCCCACTGATACAGACACATTTGCAATCATGTATATTTGTTCGGTACAGTCATGCTGGTTTTAACTTCCATCTAATTATTATTTATATGATAATAATTTCTAGGAGCCCAGTACAGACCAGAAGGCTGCTGTACTAAATGTAGAACAGTGGCAAAAAAATTTATTGAACCACAAAGATGATAGGAAATCCACCCAATAAATTCAGTGTTGGTTTTGCAGTTGCTTCTAATTAATCTCCTACCAAAAAAAAAAGACCGTAGCAAGCATAATTTACTAAAAATCAAAACTCCCTCCATCTTAAATGTTGCATGATTTGCTAGAGAATCTAATGCATGTTACATTTTAAAATTCATTGAAAAGCTCCAAGTATTTTTTAGAAACCTTACAACCACAGGTTCAATAAGTAATGGGTGAAGGCATTAATTTATTTGTCCTTTATGTGAGCAATTGTGATTGCATGAATAAAAAGAACAAGTCCCTAATGCAGGAATTTCAGTGAAATTCTGTGGGTCCTCCATTATACAAGAGCTTGAACTTGTCAGTTATAATGCCCTTGTGTTACTTCTAGGGGACGTAGGTTTAAAGAAACTGAAATATATGAATAAATAATGCTTCTTTTGGAAAGTACCTAATGCACAAAAGAAAACATTGTCCCAAAAGACACCAAAAAGCACTTTTCTCAAGCAGGAAAGAGCTATTTGGCTCTTGCAGAACTGCTGGAAAAGATTGTCAGAAACTACTTAACTAGATGTCAAGGGATGTCCTTCCTCCTGGGTAGTTTAGATTGGATATTAGGAAAAAATTTCTTCACAGAGAAGGTAACCACACATCAGAACAGGCTGCCCAGGGAAGTGGTGGAATCACCATCCCTGGAAGTGTTCAAAAGGTGTGTGCATGTGGCACCTGGGGGCACAATTTAGTGGTGAGCTTGGCAGTGCTGTATTAATAGTTGGACCCAATGATTTTAGAGGTCTTGTCCAAACTAAATGATTCAGTGATTTTTCAGGCGAGTCACTGGCATAGCTCCTGCCATGCTCCATAACAACTTCGGAGTTACTGCCATGGGACAATACCTGCTGCCTCAGCAGGAGAACAGCCTTTGATCCCAGCAACACCTACCACGATGTAATGTTATGGTGGGGATGGCTTTGATAATCAGGTAGGGGGAAAGAAAGAAGATATATCCTAGCCATGTTTTAGCTGCTAGTCACAGGGCACAGTATAACCAAATTGTAGGTGCACAGCTGGCTAAATACAGCAGGCACTGGGAACCACCTTGACATCAACTAAATTCCTGTTAAATGCTTTAGTGTATTCCTATTGGAAATGGTGCCTGGTGGCTTGTTTTAAGACTCAGGCCACATTAGGCAAAGCATCACTCTAAACCCTGCAGGGATGTATCCCCTCCAACAAGCCCAGCAAGCACAGCCTCAGCAGAACTCTACTGGGTGTGATCTCTCTCTGCTCCCCTCCTGGGCTTTGTTTTCAGCCAGTGGGCAGATTCCCCCCTGCCCAGAAGAAGAAAAACATCTCTAGTGGTGCTACTTCTGAAATCTCAGGAGTCCCCTGCTGTTAGCTGTCTGCTTGAGGAAGGTCACTGTGCCTCAGTAGCAGAAACACAGGCTAAGTTAAAGGCAAGAGTAAAGCTGAGGCCCTCCTATGGGGCCACATAACCACATCCATCCTATGGATCAGCACAAAGCAGGACAGGTAACCCTGACCTGGATGTGCCTGTGCTCCTGGGATCCTCTTCCAATCAAAAAGGCAGCAAGCCTCTCCTCTGAGCTATCTTCTGGATGCTGTGCTGTTTCTGCACTGGCTGCCTAGGGAACCAGTATCCCCTGTCTGGAAACATAAAGGTCTTAAATGCCTTAAGTAGATCGTGTGAGAGACTCCCTCCTCTGCTCCACCTCATCAGAGGGGTGGCAATTGGTGGTAACACACATAGGTGAGAGGAGAACAAAGGAAATCTCCTTTATTTCTGGAAGAAGAAAAAGAATGCTCTATTTTTCTTTTAAAGTACGCAGGATTACCATTCATTTATTCATAGTACTTGGGTTTTAATCTGTCAGGGAATAATGACCCATTATTTCATACTTACGGGAAATGACACTTTCTAGTACCTGGTATTTGCAGCTGTCAAATTACATATGTCAGCATCTGTCACTCTCCAACATTACTTAACGACTGAGTTTTGCATATCCCAATGAGCTTCTACTAGAATGCAGAAAAATGTTAACACCTCTTCTGGCAACTGTACAGATTGCTTTTTTGGCATATTCACTTCTGCTCTGTATCTTCTTATCATATATAGACTAGGCTGCATTGTTACAAAGGTTGTAACAGACCTATCAAATACACTAACATACATATTTCTGTTTCAATGGACTATTTTCCTTTCCTTATTCAATTGACTTAATGAAAAGTGAAAATGGCAGTGTTAAATAACAGAATCACAGAAAATCACAGACTCATTAAGGTAGGAAGGGAACTCTAGAGATATTCTAGTCCAACCACCCCCAAGACAGGGTCACCTAATGCAGGTGACACAGGAACATGTACAGGCAGGTTTAAAGTATCTCCAAAGAGGGATATTCCATTATCTCCCTGGGCAGCATTCCATTGATTGGCCACCTTCAATGAAAATAAGTTCTTCCTTATGTTGAGGTGAAACTTGTGTTTTAGTTTACGGCCATTGCTCCTTGTTCTGTCTCTGGGCATCACTAAAAGGAGTCTGGCACCATCCTCTTGGCACCTACCTTTGAGATATTTATATGCATTAATGAGATCTCCTCTCAGTCTTCTCTTCTCTAGACTAAACAGGCCCAGCCCGCCTAGTATCTCCTTAAGAGAGATATTGCAGACCTATAATCATCTTTGTGTCCCTGTGCTGGACCCTCTCCTGTAGCTCCTGGACCTTACTTGGAGTATCCAGTTTACAGCTGATCCCTATATGGAGGCAAGACCATTCTTTTGTATATATTCTTTACACAAGCTCACAGAAAGAACCCCTTTTCTTTCTTTGCCAAAAGTTCTTCATATTTTTCTACATTGCAAACTGATACAAACTTTAAAAAACAACTTATCTGCTGTAACATAAAACAGATTACCTGGATACTATTTACCGACACCAAGTGGGCAAGCACGCCATTAACACAAAGGAACAATTAGCTTTAAGGCTCATTGCATCACTGTGATTCAAGTAAAGCAAAGAAGGACGGAAGCCAGACAAGTCAAAGAGCAAGGAACAGGTGATGTTGCTCCAGGAAGGAAGTATTTTCACTATTCTAAAAGGCATATTAGTATTTTTTTTTTTGTGTAAGAGAGACTCCAATGACAGCTCATATTCATCATGAATGAATGTTCCAGGACTACAGGGGCTTTTGGGCTCTTCATGCAGTCCATTGGCAGGACCCTGGACCTCTGTTAGAGACATGAATCTACCGTCAGGCTAGAAACTTTGAAAGGGGCAACATACAGGGCTTTGGTCTAGGCCCTTTGCTAAGGATGGACCAATAACCTGTCACCTTGATTTTAGGGAAGATGACTGTGGTATATTGAAGCAACTGTATTTTTTAGTATTGAGTTCTGTGCATCCTAACATGGTGTGTTAATATTTCTTACTGGAATTTATGTGGGGAGAAGTAAGATTTCCTCAAGTGAATCCTACAGAGGAAAATTCCTGTTGAATTTTTATGTCCAGACACAGCTGTTCCTTGTATCAGATACAAAACCCAGGTATTTCAGAATCAGTCTCCATTTTAAAATCCTGTTTGCTGAGATTCCATACTCTGAGGCATAGCAGTTGCCAGATCTCAGTACACTGTTGGCACTTAAAAAGTCTGTGAGCCAACATGTTTTCCACAGCTAAACACATGGGAGTGCTCTAGGCCAGGCTGGATGGAGCTCTGAGAAACCTGTTCTAGTGAAAGTTGTCCTGCCCATTCCAGGGCCACTGGAACTAGATGATCTTTAAGGTCCTTTCCAATCCAAACCATTCTATGATTCTATGACTGAAACAATGAGTTAGCAACAAGTAGGACTGATCTGCCAGAATCCTATTCCCACCTTGCTTCCTTTGTAGGCCTACTTTTCTACAGTTCAAATAGATGAAAATTGATGCACCAAAAAGGGATGAAAGTTACTGAATCTTTCCTTATACCAAATTAAACTTCATATTGGCACAGTTGAGTCCTGAAGGTTTCATGAAATTTTCGGATGATTAAACTGGTAGATGCCACCCACAGTCAAGAGAAATCTCTACAGGCAGCTGAGAACTGAAGGTGGTGAAACTCATCATCCTGCAGAAAATCATAGAAACTAAAGCTGGCTCTTAGTTCCATTTTACTGATACCCACAAACATCTGTGTCATTACACAATACATTTAATCACAGAAATTATTTAAATAGTTCCTTCAGTCATACCATTTTAATAATTGAGCAGAAAATCAACTCTGATATGTTTCTTTCCCCATAGTATTACATATGAAACAATATATGTCTGTGAGCTGATAGCCAAAATGGAAAGCCAAGATAAAGATAGAGCAATACTATAATGAAAAAAATCATTGATATAATGAGTTCACCAAATACTGCTATTAAAAAAAGGAAAATGATTTTCTGAAATTCTTCTTCTGTTGTTTCCCTGGTCAGTGTTGGATATCAGACTCAAACTGGATATATGAAATTTCTTTATATCCTGAAATTAAAATTTTCAGCAAAATTGTTATTCTTAAATAGCACATATTGGACTACTTAAGGACTCATAGAATCTGATATACCCTAATAACAGTGATTTCAGTTATTTGTTTTGGAGGTTGATTTGCAAAATTTTTTTCCCTAGTCCTTTATTTGTGTTTGTATTGACAAAAGAAAAAAAAAAAGAAAAAAAATACCAGTATCCATAGTGACTGGAACATATTTTAGCAATATTTCAAATATTAGCCTCGATATGAATCTGACTAAACAGATATCTGCACTGTAGATGTCTTCTGTCTCTCAGCTAATCAGCTTTGGCTTCCTCAATGTGGAAGGGAATAGGGGTATTACAGCACAACCCTAAAGGCAGCATCTAAAATACAAATCCAGTGAATCTTGCCACACATGTAATTCTCTCTGTTAATGAAGGGAGAAACACGGAGTAATGAAATGAGCTGTAAGCATCTATGGGACAGAAATCTAAAGTAAACTCAGAGGAATTCTAAGATCAGAAAATACAAAGATTCAAGAGCATCAGGTTACCCTCAGGTTTATAGGTGATCAGCTCTGTACTTATATGGAAACCTGAGTACTCAGGGTTCCTTTTTATGGAATACTGTATGCAGCAGGGATTATGTGAGCATCATGTTTAATGGGGAATAACAAGGTTGGCTAGATCAATAAAAATAAGTAACAAGAAATCTCAACAACAAAGATGAGCACAGTGGATAGTTGATCTCAGTTGGCAAAGGCTCAAATTAAAGCACTTCAGTGAAATAACGAATAGGAAAACACGAAATCAGAGCCACTGACCTGAAGCACAGGCTAGACCCAGCATCACAATATTTTTACTCTTCTAAAATGCTTAAAGACAGTCCTTCCTGTTTTAGCTATTTGGACATTAATTCACCACATTTTAGTGTGCCTTTAGGTTTAGTAGAACCTTTTTCAATTGGGCAAATGACCAAAGTAAAATATAAACCAGCAGTGAACTAATGTAGTTTGTGAACATGCATGATAAATTTTAGATTTTAAATACAATAAATCAGTCATTTAAATTTAATATAAGCTACATAATTTAATTCTGCTTCATTAGCCTATATAAACACAATAAAAACTGTCAAATGCAAACAAAGGGCCTCCTAGAGGTGATATTTTAATTGTAATAAAACTGTCATCTAGATTAATAGGCCAGCTGAACAATTAATTTCTTCATAGAAGTTAACACTATTCTAGAAAATGAGCTTTAGCTGGAATTTCTCCTGATGCCTTTGTGCTCAGGAAACAAGAACGTGCAGTAGAAAGCAGAAACAGTTGGCTCCACAGCCCATCATAAAAAGGAGAGCAGGGAAGGTCTGGGTTACAGGATGAAGCTCTGCTTCTACTGCTTCCTTTAGACTATTACATTTAACATAAACGAGCCTTTAGCTGAGAGATGGGATTTAGGGAAACACCTTTTTAAGCCAGTCAAACATCATCCAATATACTTTAGCCATGTAGGAAGAGGGGTTTTTCCAGATGCCCCCTGCATGGACCAGGGCATCTCAAATCCACACCAGAGTCCCCTGGAATATTGCCTCTCACAGATGAGGGTAAATTGCCACTCAGCAACACACACTCACTAACAAAATTGTACCTGCATTTCCTTCTGGTTGACAGTGGGAAAAATATACCAGTTTTTGGATTTTTTTTCCCCTTAAAACCTTAATACAGCTTGTGGCTTATTTTAGTTGGCTGAGAAATAAAACACTCAGCTCTTCCACTGATTGGCTTTAATTGCTTCACTAGATGTCTTTCATCTGGTGACTACGAAATATTCACAAGTGATAGAATCTAATTCCAGCTGGGACAGTTTGACTATCAGGGTCTAATTTTGTCAGATTTACTTCCCTCTCCCCTCTCTTGTCCATATACATTGATGCTGCTTTTCCATATTTTATTGCTTCATCCTAAATTCTTTGTAGCCTGTACAGGGAAAAAAGCAGAGAGGGCCTCTTTCATCAACTTGTTGTAACAGCACTAACCTGCATTGAAGGGAAAAATCATCCTTTGCATTAAAGAGTTATGTGAAACTGTTTACCTTATCCTTTGAATTTTAATCCCTGAAAGCATTTCTTTGCTAAAAATAGAGCTGCATACTTTCTAAGCCATTTAGCAGCCAGACAGAAAACCACCAATGTGCCTTTGACTCTGTTTTATTAATATCACACTTTAAAAAGAAATATCTCTATGCTCTTCTGAGTGACAGAAAAATATAAAGATTTAACAGGGGACAAGAAACATCATAATTTCTTCACCAAAGAAAATAATCTGCCACAGATTTTATGGATGTATTTACAGTTCTTCAAAGCTATTTTTAAAACTGTGTCAGTACCTTGGATTTCTTCATCCTGGGCTGGGCATCTTTGCTATATGCAGGGGCCAGCAGCTGCTCTTTTATTTGACTAACTGGGTACCTGCTTCTGCCAAAGCCATTAGCCGAAACAGTAGTAGCTGAGAAGGAACTGTGAGAGCTTGAATTTCCAAAGATTGTGATTTCTAGCACTAAAACAGCCTCAACATTTCTGACAAGGCCCTTCTGCATCTATCCCAGAGCCTTGTCTCCCAATGGCAGAGGAGGCTTGGTTCCTGGAGCCAGTGCTACTCCCTGCACTTGGGGAACCCAGAAGGGTGTTTGCAAAGTTGCTCATGGAACAGGATAGACACATCCTGATGCTTGGTACAGCCCCTAGTATTTTCCCTCCCTTCCTCAATGCATAGCCCTCCCTGCCAGGTATTGGGTCTTGGAGCAAAGAGAACATCCATCTTCCAATGACCCAGACATGTTTTTAATGGAAGAAATGATCTGGGAGATAAAGTGCTGTATTGGCCTTACTAGAAAAACCAGTAAAGAAGTCTCTCATGTATGTTAGACACTTATTGATTCAGAGAATGGTTTGGGTTGGAAGGGACCTTAAAGATTATCTAGCTCCAGCCCCACTGCCATGGGCAGGGACATCTTTCATTAGACCAAGTTGATCAAAGCTCCTCCCAACCTGGCTTTGAACACTTTCAGGGATAGAACATCCACAACATCTCTGGTCAATGTGTTTCAGTGCCTCACAACCTGCACTGTAAAGGATTTCTTCCTATTATCTATCTTAAACCCATCCTCTTTCTGTTTGAAGCCATTCCCCCTTCTCTTGTGACTACATGCCCTTGAAAAAAGTCCTTTCTACAGCTTTCTTGCAGGCTCCCTTCAGGTACTCATGGTAGCACTTCAAGGTTTCCCTGAAGCCTTCTTTTCTCCATGATGAACAACTCCAAATCTCTCAACTCATCCTCATGAGAGAGGTGCTGTATCACTCTAATCACCTTTATGATCCTCCTCAGGACCCACTCCAGCAGGTCCAACTGAACCAAAATATTTCTATGTCCCTTTGATTTTCACTGTTGTGGTCTTCTTGGCCCCCAGAGGACTCTTGAAGATCCAGAATTAATGTGTATTAAAATAAATACTTTACAGGGTGACTAGGTATTTAGATATCACCCTTATTTTGTAGATGAAGGTAAAGTCTGTGCAAATTATAAACCCATACGACACACAAAGACAATTTTAACAAGTTCAAGATGATGGGTTTCTGTCCTTGAGAAACAAAACCAGCCAGCTGATGGGCACAGTAGGAGTGGGAAGAGGAGAGCTCCCCACCACAGCCAGCCATCATGCTGCCCCAAAACACCTCTCTGGGCTCGCCTCCTGGGATGCTGTCTGTGCTCATTTCTTCAGTCAGCACTCACTGGGCTGAGGGGATAGAAAGGGGGCTCAGGTGTCCCTCCTCTTTGCATGGCCCTGCACCCCCAGCAGGCACCTGGGATTCTCCAGCATCACCCTGCCGTGGCCCCAACCATTCCCAAATGTTTCTGTGTTCACAGAATCCAGGCTAAATCTGTAAGCCATTACAGATAATTTCAGCCTCCAGGGAAAATGTAAAGGTTCTCTAAACCGGTCACATCCCAGATTGAGCTAGGAGTGCAGGAGTACACATTGGCCCATGCCTCTTCCTCTGAGGTGCCTCCAAACATTTCTTCCTGGATCTCTGAGGCCTATCTGCACAGAGAAGTGCAGCCAATGCCAAGACATCTTTTTTTTTGATGCAGCTGAGTCCCTGATACAGGTTGGGATCCCAAAAGACTATTGAAGTACTTTGACAAAGTCCACCCGGCATCCTTTCACATTGACATGATTGTATAACTTTAGGAAGGGAGTTTGTTTTCAGCTGGCCACTTCAGACAGGAACCTGTATAAACACAGTTCAGTGCAAATATATATATAGCCTGAGCAAATATTAGGATACTATGCATGCAAACAACCATATCATTCACTTCTCCTCAAAGTCAAAGGTCCCTGGAGCAAACATTGATAATTGCCTTTGTGAGAGCATGATGTCATTTTTTTCAGTGGAATTTAACAGTAATAATGAGCTGCAGTAAAACTTGCCTTCCAAAGGTTTGGTTTCAAAATGTATCATCACAGAGATTGTCAGACTGTGGTCAGTTTATACGGGACTGGAAATTGTTTAATACAACAGAATATGCAACAATACAATCAGCTAATGTCTTTAGATTTTATGAGGGTGTGAGGTTCCATGGCAGTAGGATCAAGTCCAGGGAGGTCTGGTGACTGCCATGAGACACAACCAGATGGGTCTCTGCTTGTTTAAGCTCAAAAATCCCTTTATTGGGGTGTCACCAACACAAGACCAGACTCAGCTTAACCAAGAGGCAGAGAACCTCAAACAGGGTGGTGGGATTTTTAGAGGAAGGGTGGGGTTTTACCTTTCCTAGGTTTAGGGAATACCTCCTCCAAGGCAGAGGGTTGGGGTCCACTCTTCCTGGGACTCAAAGTCATGCCTCTTATTTTAACAATAACCAAATCTTTGTACCCCTGGTGGGGGCACCCCACATGAGGGTACTATCAGCTGAAATCAGTTGGTTTAAGTAATTAACATAGAACTATGATTGGAAAATACTGTCTTTTCTTTCTTTATGGTTCCTTTTGTTTTCTTGGAGTTTAAAATTACCCTGTTTGTGTGAGCCTTTAATTTAGCAGGAGAGTGATGGAATAATTCCTCCATCTTTTATGGCAGGAGGTAGTACTGTAAATAAAAGCAGTTATAAATTCATCATAAGGGTTTAGTTTGTTGCATCAAGCTCTTCCTAAAATAGCTGTGAGTCATTCATACTCCTGCTGGCATATTACAGTTTTTACCCACTGGGAATCTTTAAACACTCTCTCACGTACTTTTTGATTTAATGCTAGAATGAAACCAAGCAGTATGGCAACAACCAGCCAAGTTCAACTTGTTGAAATTCAGCAAGTTTTTATTCTGATCACTTAACATAACTACAAGTCACTTGAGGCACCTGTATAATTAATAGTATGCTTGGCACTGTTAGGTGAAGTACCAGCAATGATGCCTTTAAGCACTAACACTGGCATCTATATTTTTTTTGGCTTTAGAGATGTATCAAGAAGAGATTAATTCAGCTACATGCAAAAACATGTAGTTCTGCAGTTTAGCAGACCCAAGGACATGGGGTTTGTTCTGCAGTTCAGGAGAAATGTCCCTGCCTGTAGCACACTAACTATTACATATCTAACAAAGAAGAGATTTTTTCATGTTATCAGACCTCCAGACTGAAGTTAAAAGAGTGACATCTAGATAAATATTAATGAGAAGTCTCATCTCCTGGCAGTAGAGAATCACATTTTTTGATTCTCAAAGAATGTAAGATAAGATGTAAGAGCAGCTCCCACTAAAATAAGTTGAAACTTTTGGTACAGATATCACAGGATCAAAATTTCATCAATGTATCAAATGTAACCACTAGGAACAGAATTCAAAAGGAAAGTATTTCCCTCTTCTTTGATCATTTATGAGATTATGGATTGTTTTCCATCCAAAACGGAATTGAAGAATCACATTTACTAAAATTTCCATTGTCCAGTAGCCTGAAGTATTTTTCTTTGGGCAGGGAGGAGAATAGAAAAAAGATTAATAAAATTGAAATAACAGATTTGGTTCTGTCTAGAGATACTTAAAAGACAAATTTTAACTTTTCATATGTTTATAGAGATATTTCAGTTTCAGCTGATTCCTGTATGGTTCACAGGCTGCATGCAAAAACAAATTTAATGGCAAAACTTTTGTTTATACAATGGGAGTACAAGAAGGAAATGTAGGTCAAAACCAACAAAACCTAGCTGATATTTCTCCTGTTTTGTTTCACCCCCACCTCTCCATGGCACAGTGCACAGGAAAACTCCTGGACTCAAACCAATCATCATCCATCATTTAGGAAATGCAGAAGCAGAAGTGCTGTGGGAAAATGCAAAGGTCTCTTTTTTCACTCATACTTGGATTTAACAGCTGGGATTTTCCTACCAGATAAGCCAGTGTAAAAAATATATACAGGGGAAATGTGGGACAAAGTCACTGGAAAAAATAATAAAAGATCACAGATCTATCAAATATTTGATATGCTTATATTACAGGACAATGCAGTTTTACAGCTTGAGACCTGGGGATTTCATTATTTCCATAGAAGCCAATTACACCAGTGTAAATGACATTTTAATTAATTCATGTATTTTTTTCCATAGAAGGGTTAGAAAATTCTAAAAACAAGCTAAAGAATATACTTAGAGATTTTCAGTTGTTCAAAAATTTTTCCTCTGAATCCAGAAGTGGACATCACATACTTTATAAAATAAATGAATAGAAGGCATCTTGTGTGTGTTATGTGCTCTGCAGTAGTCAAATGACACTGTCAAAAAGAAAAAAATAATTCACTTGAAGAAAAAATACCTTTCTACCAAAGAAAATTAAAGTTCTTGTGTCATTGAAGTTTATTAAAGTTGGGCTCAATGCCATATTTTGCCTTGATCCTTCAGATTCCAGTAAAACTGATTTTTTTTCTCCAACAATTAAACTCCTCTGCTATTCTTACGATCATGCAGAATGATACCAGTTAGATTAGTAATAAATTGCTTACATTTTTTTCTGAGCATGAGGTCTGTTGATTTTGTAACACTAAGCATTTTCTTTCTTGTCTCTGTCCTGTATTTTTGGCTGTTTAAGCCATACAGAGGCATGCCATCTATATGTTGTATGACAAATTTGCTATTCTTAAGGAAAACCACACTGGCTGTATTGGAGGTAGAATATGTGGACAGGGGCCACTATTCTGTGGCTTTAGCTTCAACTTCTTCTGGTCATTGCATACAAAGACAAAAAAATTGCAGACAAAGCTATTTCTGTGAAAAACGGAGATACTTCTCTGTGCGTGGAGAATAGAACAAAGCCTCCAGCAGAAAACTCAGCAGTGCTGTATAGGAAGTTGTATGTGATTAAATGAATGAATGCAGAGTTTATTTTTTCCCCTTGTGAAGAAGTGCCTGCCATAACCCTTTTACCCTTTAGCTTTATGCCCACTGTTCTTGTCTTCCTCTTCCACGCTTTTTTTTTACCGTTTTTTCTGAGTGCTTCACTGGAGTCCTTGCAGGAGATAATTCTTCTGGGCTGACTCCCTGGGAGTTGCCTGTGGTCAGTGCAAGGAGGACAGAGGGACAGAGAGCTACAACTCAAGACGGCAGGTCGTAAAACACATGTCCAAGAGAGATGGCTGTATTCTCTAAATCAGAGGATGAAAGTTTAAGCCAGCCCATTTTTAGGCATATGAAGATGGTTCCCACTTGGATTGAGAAGTATGGGCATAAATAACCTGTCCCAAACTGCTGAAGTAATCAGTGGTCTTTATCCAGTCCGAGATACAGAGATCTGGTTGTTACAGCAGTTGAGAAGAGCTTCAAAGCAGTTATTTCCCACTTACATTTTTCAGTCAAACTATGAAGGCTTACAAATTAATGATTCCCAGATGGCATGAGAAGAGTTACTAATAAAATTATTTTTTTCTTCTTTCACCTTTGTAGATTTAAATAAAACATGGATAGCCAGTTCAGACTGGGAATCTAACCTTTAAACTGATACAGTTATATCCATTTTTCAATCATATGTCTAGCTTCAAGAAAGCTTATAAACTGATTTGGTGAGTCCCATATGCATAGTGACTGCTGTTTTTTCACATGGACAAAATACATTGGATCATTTATGTTGGAAAAAACCTCTGAGATCATCAAGTCCAAACATTAACCCAGCCCCTCCACGTTCACCAATAAACCATGACCACAAATGCCACATCTGCTTGCCTTTTGAACATTTCCAAGGATGGTGATTCCACCACCTGCTGGACAGCCTGTTCCAATGCCTGATCACTCTTTCACTGAAGAAATTTTTCCTAATATCCAATCTAAACCTTCTCTGGTACAGCTGGAGGCTGTTTAGTTTTGACTTACCGCTTGTCACCTGAGAGAAGAAATCAATCCCCACAACCTCCTTTCAGGAGCTGTCGAGTGAGAGAACATCCCACTGAACGTTTTATTCTCCAGGCCAAACAACCACAGCTCCCTGTGGTGGCTTTAGAGGAAGCTAAACTCACCAGTGCACTTCTCATTTCTTGCTTTAGGAGAAGGGAAGAACACACTCAAACCTTAAGACTATGAAGAAAGCTTTATTAACAAAACTAAAACAATAGGGGAAAAAAAGGAAAAAATCAGAATGAAACTTCTAGAACACTTTCCCTTGCTGCCCACTTTCTTTCCTTTCTCACTTGACAACATAAAACAAAACCTGGGACTTTAAATCAGTTATCACTTCCACAATAGTCTTTCCCCAGTTCTCATAGGGCGAGGAGTTTTCTTTCACAACACCATGGAGAAATCTCCACAAGAACAGAGTGTTCTCATGGCTTTGCATCTTCACAAACAGCAGCTGCCTGGTTTAGAAAAAACTCTGCTATTGTGAAATTCCCCCCATTTTCACAACTGAGTGAATGGGCCATGTCAACTTATGGGGTGTAATTTTTAAGGATGAGCTGTTCAAAGGTAAGGCTCTCTTCACCAATTTCTAAAATTATCTTAATCTCTGAGAACAGAGGTTCTTTCTCCCTGAGACACAGAGTCCTCTTCACTCATCTCTGTCTCTCTGTTCAAGCTCCTCAGAGCGTCACTGCTTCTCCAACATCTGCTGCCTCTGCTCAGGTCTACAATTTGAACTCTCCATCCCCCCATACTTGTTTTCTCTCATGAGTTAAAGGAAATGCTGTAGTTATTATAGTCCATTTCCATGGCATTACCAAAAGAACCTTCAGTCCCAATATTTGGACATATCCTCATTCTCCTTCCATCTGAAGCTTAAACTAACTTTCACTGACCCTGGTGTCTTCATGTTGTCACTCTATGCTTTCCCTCACCCAAGGGAAGAATCGTGCTCTGCAGGTCTCATCTGTGCACTGCATGGGTTAACATTTCACCCAGGCCAGCAGGTGTTGGTGAGCACGATGATGGATGCAGCTGCGTTGGGTTTTTCTCTCCCTCTCTCTGTCTCGCACCCGCTGGGGGAGGGAATGGGGGGGCACGGCGGGGGCGGCCTGGCCCGGCCCAGAGCCCGGGGGAATCCCAGCTCAGCACAGGCCAGGGAGGGCCGGAGGCAGGGCCTGGTGTTACCGAGATCTCAGCAGCTCCAACCTGGCCCAGCTCCACTGGAGGGGCGCCCCTGGCCTCCCATCCCTGCCCGGGAGCCGCCGGGGCCCGGCTCGGCCAGGCCGCTGGGGCCGTGGCTGAGCAGTGCCGGCCCCAGCAAGCTCCTGATCCATTGTGAAGCCGGAAACTGAAAAGGACTTTTGGAACTTCCCGGATTTTAAAATGTGATATTCACAGAGGCGGACCCAGCTTCTCAGTGGTTTACAAAGCTGTCAGTTCTCAGAGCTAGACAGCCACTGGCCTTTCCTAGACACAGAGGAAGCTCCCAGGAGCCTCTCTCAGGAAAACCATTTCTGTGAATGGTTTTTTTCCTTCTTCTTAAGTATCAACCAACGTCAAACCAACACACTCCCACAGCCATTCCTCAAAATACTCACTCTTTACGCCCTTCATCAGCTCCATTGCCCTTCTCTGGACTTGCTCCTGTACCTCAGTGTCCTTCCTGAACTGAGGGACCCCCAGAACTGGACACAGAATTCAAGGTGTGGCCGCTCCAGGGGGACTCCAGGGGGAAAATCGCAGGCCTAGTCCTGCAGATCACACTGTATCTGGTACAGAGCACTGGCCTTTTTGGCTATGTGGGCACATGCTGGCTCATGTACAGCAGCTGTTGATCATTACCCCCAGGTCTTTGTATTCAACCCACTCTTGTCCCAGTCTGTGGTGCTGCATGTCATTGTTGTTACCCAAATGCAGGACCTGGCACTTCACCTTATTGAGACTCCTACAATTGGCCTCAGCCCACTGATCCAGCCTGTCCAAATCCTTCTGCACATCCTTCCTGCTCTCCAGCAGACTGACACTTCCCAGCCTGGGAAACTGTCTTCAAAATCCTCATCCAATTAATCAATAAAGATATTAAACAGGACTTTTCCCAAAACTGAGCCCTGGGGAGCACCAACTGGTCTGGTGGTGGAGTTGAAGACTAACTGTGTGGAGAATTCAGTGCTTTTTCAATATGTCAAGCCTTAATGCAGTCCAACATTTTTGACCTTTGTCCTACTGATGGGCAGGTAAGAAATTTCATGGCTTCCTGACATCAGTAGTTGCTGAAGTGGCTGCCACCCTCTCCTGCCATTCTCTGCAGCACCTTACATGTGTTGAGAATTGTGTCTGTACCCAGGGAAAGCATTGCTGTTCACACAGCTTGGTCTCTGGCTCCTTTCTTCCAGTTAGCATGGTTGTAAATGTCTTCATTATCTATATACACATATAGAAACTGCAGTGAAGAAATTCCTTCACAGACCAAGTACCAAGAGACCAGGGGTGAAGGAATGAGCTGCTTTTGTCTCATGTTTCTTCAGAGCAGCAGGCACTTCAGCTTGAGAGCTTGAGCTGGAGAAAGCTTCCTGGAGATAAACTTCTGATCTTGCACAGGTTAGGACTGCTGGCTAAGAGACAGCAGATAACTCTGGCTGGAAAGTGTTCTCCTAAACACTGTTTCAGAGTCTTAGGTTGTTGCAAACCTTCCATTTACATTCCCTGCCTACAAAGTCTCCCATATGAAATGTCTAAGCCTTGCATTAGTAAAGCAGACCTGTTTTTAGACTAAGTACTGTAATTTTTCATCCAGAATCTGCATTGTCTTGTGTATCTTTAAGAGCTCATTTACAAAATAAAAGTGGGGATATTGTCTGAATTCCTTGGTTTGTTCTTTTTTTTTTTTTCTTCTTTTTATTATACAATTCAGGTGGCTCCAAGACAATTAAAAGAAGATAGAAAACTCCAAAAATTAACACAGCTGCAAATGTCAATACAGTCTTCAGTGAGTTGAAGCATGAGGCTCTTCTTCTAGGCTCATGCATATTCTCTTTTAAAATGTATATGTAAAAATGTGTATGTTTTTCTTCCCTCCTACCAAAGATATTCACAGCATTGTTGCTTGTATTAAAAATTGTCTTCCTCTTCCTTTGACCATTTTTTGACATAGTTCCCTTGAAATAAAGAAATCAGGAAAAAAAAATAGGGAAAGAACATTGGTAAGGCCTCCTGTTCTGTCATGTGGAGATTATTAGTTTACAAACCCTCAACCTTTGACCTGGCATTTTCACTGAAGTCTGAGTGAAGAACAAGCTCCCTTTGAAGCTCTCCACATCATGTCCCTAGGAATGCAGGATCGCCAGCGCTCTGGCTGTTGAAAGCCTGGATGAGTTATTGTAGCGGGTTTCACTGGATCAGGATGGGGGCAGGGCTCTTTCCCCCTATGAACAGTTGAGAGGGATCCATCTCATCCATTTTTTTCCTTTATAAAAGCTGCCTATCTATTCTCAGTATTCATCAAGGAACCCTCTGTGGAGACATGCAGGCACCCAGAGAGAGCATTTCAGCTGACACAATAGGATGTGCCTGGAGGTGATTATTTCTCTACGCTGAATACGAAGGGAGACTGTACAGATGATGTCTGATCAGACAAAATCAGCCAAGAAAAGATTTCAGTTTATAGACACAATTTGAAAGAAAGCCAAACCCTTATTTCTTAAGTGTTTGCAATACCTCTCTGTCACCCAGCACCACCACACAGCAGTCCAGACAAAGGACTTGGGATTACTTCTCCAAAATAAATATGTTCATCTATGTACTTTTAGCCAAGCTTGGTATAAACCATTAGAAATATAATTTTGGAGTTTTTTCCTTCTTGTTCCAAATAAACAAAGCAGGCTGAGGGAGTCTCATTTCTTATCATTTGCAAAAAAACTGGTGACATCTTGGTACTCTAAACAACATTGCCAAGTTTCACAATTTCTGACACATTTCATAAGAATTCACTTACAATTGTCTTGAAATCTTGAAATATTCAAGACTTTTCTTTTTAAGAAGAGAAAATAGGGTTTTAGCCATTATGATTACTGAGAAAAGGTAAAATATGCATATGACTGAAGTGCGCTTTAAAATGTAATAAAAGTTGGAGTAACCTATGTTAATTACATTAATGTGTTCTGTCTGTTGTTTTCCATTTTGTTCTGTTCAGCCTTACTCTATTCTACATATTTAGATTAAGACTCAGCCAGGAGGTAATGTGTACATGTTTTCAGAGCAAGGATTAAATTCATTAAAATAAGATCAAAATCACAAGCAGGGCATAGAAAAACAATCATGCATGAAGAAATTAATGTATTCCATAGGAGATATTCAAGAGAAACAGCAGTTTTCCAGTTCCTTCAATGTGTGTCCTATATGGTACTTCAAGGACCTAAATTTTCAGAAAAATACGTGTGTCAACAAGCATACATTTCAGAGATATGAGCTTCATTCCTATGAGCTATTGCAGAGGGGGAAAATGTATTGGATAAAACCAATGAGACCTAGTGTTTGGAATAGCAATATCTTTTATAGTCACTTTATTACTGGAAAATTAAATATTTGTTCTTGTTTTATTCTTTCCTAGTTTGAAAAAAGGACTAAATAGTTACCCTCTTACCAGGACCTAGCAAGTCTGTCATACTCTTAAAAATCTGGAACTTACTGAGTGTGAAAGGAGGGTCCCTTTTAGGAAAGGAAACAGAGCACTTTGGAAAGAAAAAGAGTACTTCCTGTCTGTCCCTGCTTTATTCTAAAGGGAATCCTAGTTTAAGGCACTACAATATATGAAGTTGAAAGACACAGGGGCAGTGGGCACAGGAGCCGTGTGTGGTGGGAGCAGCATAAGCTTGGACGAGGCTGGAGCGAGGCATGGCCACATGTGCACAGACAGCTCCGGCCGCTCCCTCGAGCCTGGGACACCACGCAGCTCTTCCCTCCCCACAGCTGCCCTCCTAACAGCTGTCAGGTGTAATAAGGCCTCCAATTTGTAGCACACTCTGAATGACAAATCATCATATGTTTTACCCAGGAGACATCCCCAAACCAGACAGAAATTCCCTATGTTGCACAAGACAACTTCACTAATGCACTGAGGCTGAAATGGAGACCAGCCAAATGCGGAAAAAGGAGGGAAAAAGCTTAAAAGGCAGCACATTTGGGAGTACTGACAAATAATGCAAACATGACAATGAGTGCAGCTGACTCTTTTTAACCAGTGGGGAAACTGGGAATAGTAGCAATATCCCAGAAGGCAAAAAAACTCCTTAGCTACTAGGATTATTTGGTATTAATTATATTACTATTAATTATATTATTATTGTTATATTTGGTATTATTTATATTATTAATATAAAGTCCAAACAAAAACTGAACAAAATGGTGACCTGTTATGTTTGTGCTTTCTGTGCAAATGTGTAGTTCTAGTCAGAAAAGGGAAAAACAAAGGCAGGAGCTTCAAAGACAGAGGATTTTGTGGTAGGTAAATATAATCTATTGATTTTTTTTCTTGTCCTTGGCCCTGTGACACAGGAGGTAGGAAGATGCATGAGTGAGTGAAATTTGTTGGCTGGGTTATGCTCTCTGCCATTACCACTACTGCCTTAAAAAGATAAAAGACATGAAAGACAATCTTCAAATGAAGACTGATGATGGCTCTGAGGTATGATATGGGTAATGTAGATGTGTTGTCTGGAAGTGATTCTGGGATTGAAATTCATCCTACCTGACTTGAGATGTCTGCCATGAGAACACTGGCAGTACCTGGGTTGCTCACCTATTCCTCTTTTCAGAGTCAGAGAAAAGAAAGAGGCACTCATGGCATTTGGGTCTCGTAGCATTTATAGAAACATACCTTTTGAAAAGAACTACCTATTTCCAGATGCATTTCACCTGTTAAGTCCTTCCTAGGGAAGACAGCAAGATGACCAACTCAGATGGAAATATCTGCATCTGGTCAGATAAATCTGAGCATCCTGTTGGCTGAATTTCTAGTGTAATGTTGGAAAAAAATATGCATTGATGTCTGCATTAAATTAAAATGTTTTGAAGGAATTTTAAAATATGCCTACCTCATTTAAGAGCCCACAAACCAATTTACTGGAAAAATGTCTTCCTTCCTGCTATAAGTACTTCAAAATTTTTTTCAAATGACTTACTTTATCATGAATACAGATCATGTCAAGAAGAAATAAGTTGTTGAATAGTTTATACAGTTTTTCTTTTCAAGAGTCTACCTATTCTTCTATGGGTTTTTTTTGTTGTTGTTCCTGACATGTTGCTTGATAACCTTAATTTGTGATTGCTATCTCAGTTCAAAACCTGGAATCCCAATGGAGCAGACAAATGGCTGGTGTAACTCATAAGTCAGTGTTGCATACATTGGATACGGTCTCTGAGTGTGGAATATTTATTGTGATATAAAGAATGCAGTTCTGCTGCTGTGCCTGCCCTGAACTATTGGATGCAGATTCTTATTTGTGTTGTCATGCTTGTTACTAAACCATTCCTGTCCTACACTGAGACTTCTTGCAAGAGCAATGCACTTCTTTAAAATGTAACATTCATTATCAAATAATACATGTACTTTACATGGTTCTAAAGCATGTCCCAAGAGATTTCAGCTACTTTTTTTTCTTATCTCAAAGCTGTTTTGTTCATATCTTCCCAATAAACCTATTTGTATTATTCTTTGCTTGATGTGACTGTACTGAGAAACAGAAAAAAAAATCAATAGGGACTAGTTAGAGCATAACATTTAATATTATTAAAGAGTTTAAAGCAATGTAAGAAAAAATTTAAATGGAAGAGGCCAGGTGAAAAGAAATACAGTGAGTCAGACACAGAGAATGTGTTTATTGGAGTAGTCCCAGGTCCAGATCAAAGATATAGCAATAGTGGCTGGAAATGATAAAGTGTTTTTAGTGCCATAAATGTTTCTCACAAATCCAAGCAGGGATATTTTGGATGTTCTTTTTCAGTATCATATTAAAAGAGGAAAACTAAAATCAAATAAAAAAACCCCAACACAGACTAGAAACTGTTAAACCTCTGATCATGATTTCCTATGTCCTTTAAAGTACTAGAAGACAGTGGTTTCAAGTACAAATTCTGATGTGAAAGAAAAAAAAGAAAAAAGAAAGTACTTGAAATAAATGCTGTCTGCTGAACAGCAGCCCAAAACTGCAGCAGGAGACTCGGTATCAGAACTATGAGCAATCTCAGATGGGTGCAGAGTGGATCAAGGGAACGAATAAGAAGCAAGACCTTGTGTCTGTTCACTGTTACCTGGAGTTGCCTTTGGCAGAGTAGGGAAAGAAGTCCAAAGTAAGAACCTGGGCATGCTGAAAAGGTTTCTAGAGTAGGGAATGGATAAGGCCTTACCAGATGTGTTGACTTTGGCTGTGTGTTTATATGATAATTAGAAATTAATAAACCTGTCAAAAGAAAGAATGTGAAAGACAAACTGGAAAAGTCTGGTGTTGAGGTTTATACTAAGCTACGAAGGTCACTTTGGGCTACTGGAACTAAATGTTAGGGAAAGAGGACTTATTTTTGAAATATTTCTGTTCTAGAAATGGGCAAAAGCATGGATGAGCAACCCAGATGAAGGAAAATTATATGTTCTACCAAAGCATGAGAAACATGTGCGCACACATAGGAGATTGTCCCCATTCAGGTATACCCCATCCTGCTCCTTGGTACTTCCAGCATGGCCACAGCTTGAACCAGGGCAGTAGAAACTCATTTTTGAAGCTATCTTGTCAATCACCATGTTAAATATCACTATCCCCAGATGAACAGACACAGCCTGAAGGAATGTAAGCCTAGCTACCATGTTCTTATTATATTTTTGTAAGATAGATTTCCAATTTCCCATCTTCTGTCTTTTATCACTTGCATATTTTTGCTTGGGAATTTTATCAGTTTATGTACCAAAATTTCTTCTTGGCCAAAAGATCTCTTTTGCACTTGGTATCTCATGAAAGACAGAGGCTACTGTGACTGAAACAAGGAAAGTCAAAAATAGATAAATTATTTCTAGGCTTAATTAGATTAAAGGTACTATTCTGAGTTTGAAAACTATTGCTTCATGGTATTTCAGATTTAAGTCATCTCACCAAACTTGAGCGAGACCTCCAGGGGCAGTTTGTCACTTCAAAAAGTAAGAATTTAGTACAGATAGAGCAGCTGTGGGAGAGGAAGACAGACTCAGATAGTTCATCAATGGAATATAGATTAAACATAGTTAACAAGGTCAAACACTGAATTTTTTATTCAATTGAAGTACAGAGAAATCTATTATCCTTAAAAGCCCAGCTATACCCCTCGTGGGAATGTGTCAACATTTCTTCCAGCTGGTCTCAGGAGCTGAGAAAAAAATCTGTATGCTGAACTATTTGGAGACATTCCTTTGAAAAATCCCAACAAACATTTGAAAATCCGGTAAATTAAAGTCAGCATCTTCTACTTGAAGTTCTTAATATCTGATGAGTATTTGAAAACTAATACAAGGTATGATTTCCTTGGTAGTTCAGACTGGAGTTCTATCTGGTCTGCAATCAAAAGTTGCATTGTTCAGAACCAGGCTCCCTCTTTGCACATTTGGTATTGCTATGAGAAAATAGGCAGGGATTATTTATTTTGCAGGAAGTTTAGGAAAAACTCAAAAATGTCCTGGAAAGGACTCTTCAGTTTCTGGCCAGAACTAGCAGTATGAGCTCTATCACCAATTATCATAAAGCTCCTCTGCCCAGTTTTCTCCTGGCTCATTTTGAGACTTGACCTCATCTCCATTTTCTGCAAACACAGGCCAGTAGTCAGATGTCTGATACCACCCTGGTCTTGTATCTCTTTGCTTACAGCTTTACTTCAGTTATAAGGATCATGTGCACATTTAAAGTGTTTTGAGTTGCCAATAATCACTTTTGCATTTGTCTTCACAACCCTGTGGAGATAAATACACACACACTACCAGCACCAGCCTGAGCAGGTGGGACTGAGCACAGTCACTACACAAATATCTCTGCAGACACTGTAGAGGTTTGGCAACCTATTCATCCACCAGAAGAAGCCAAGTCCCTGTTTGAGGAATAAAATCCTCACATTCAGTAAGAAGCCTTAAAATACAATTTTTTAAACCTCAAAATTATCTTGCTCAGCTGTGTTAATTTCAGCAGTTTAGGGGTGGACTGAGTTCAGAGGTGGGTATACCAAATCTCCACAAGAAAAAAAACACTCACATGAAATTCAGAAACAACTAATGTCAGGAAATCTTACAGCAGTGTTTGTCCCATGAAGATATATATATATATATATATAACAAGACTCTCCAGGCAAAGAAGTCAAAATTAGTGGAATGAAAAACATCCAAGCAATATTGTATTTGTGCCCTTTGGAAGTCCATCTATCACCTCTGCATCTCCTAACCTTTAAAAAAATAAAAAGGAAGTTATATATAGTTTCCTGTTATACTGGTTTTGTGATTCTTCTAGTAGTTACCAATATCTCTTTCAGAGAAAATCTTATTTGGATTTTGATGTATTGATTGCCATATGGAACAGCTTGCTAAGATTCAGTCTGATGACTCAGCACTCTGAAAAAGCTGTTTAGGGAGTAATGTCTACAAAAGGTATCTTTACCCTCTATTTTTCATATGCCTTCTCTGCTTTCTGGCAGGCAAACATGTTGGCCAAAACATACGTTGTAGGCTTGTCAATGAAAGTCTCTCCAGATTCAACTGGCCCTTTTAATAGATCTTATGCAAAAAATTGGTGTTCAAAAGTAGTTTATTCTCCAACTGCTTGGTCTATTTCCAGGGAGCCTGTGGGAGGGGAAGATTACAACCTGCAACTGCATGTTCCCTCATGCAGTGTTTATACAGACCATCAGTCTTTAGTATAAGAACACATTCATTGAGTCTGTTCTTTTCCATTAATAAAACCAGAGCATCTTCACAAGTACTGTACCTTTGAGTGAGATTCCTCTCTCCTGACTCTGGACAGTGACTGAAGATATTTGCACCTGAGAGTACTGAATTGTCTTAAGCTTCATTTACAGTCAACAGAGAAATCATCTAGGGTGTGATTCATCTGGCTTATTTGAGATTTCACAAAATGATGAATTGCACTTAGATGAACATCCTTCTTTCTATTGACTGCAAAGTGAATGAAACTGGAATGTTTGCCTGAGGTGTTATTACCCAGTGCTACGCTTGTATCATAAAAAGAGGGAAAACGATGTCTTGTTGGAATAATGCCTTATAGTATATAGGTCAGTACTGGTATTTCAGGTCTCATAACTATTATTTCTGACTGTGATCTTTAGGTATTTACATATTTTACATAAAATTCTGTTGAATTCTGTTGAATGTAGGGCTTGGTATTTCTGCTGCCTCCTTTTAACTCATTTATTAGGTCACTTGTAAGGGCTTATTAGCAGCAGTCCCTCTTTTTCTGACAACTGTTGGCCCAGTTGTCCAAAACTGTAGGATCTGATTCGTGACCTTTCTTGACCTCTCATTAGGATTAGAGCTGGGCTCCAGTTTATCAGCAACAGCCTGAAACAATTTTAATCAGTGTTTACCCCCCCAGCCAAGCAAGCAACCCTATTAAAATTAATGAGATGGCAGTTCTGTGAGAAAAGGTAAGACTGATGGAGAAGCTACCTGATGGCAGCAGAGTCCCTTGGCAAATCACACACACTCAGATGTCTTGTCAACTTTGCACTCACTTTATTTTCCCACGTGAGCCACCAGAAATAGACACTTCTGCTTCATTCCACCTAGCACTCACTTCCTCAGGGTGAACAACTGCCCAGAGCAATCCAGTCCTATTACTCTCAAAGGACCATATAGGAATTATGCAGCTATGCCACAGCCATGTAATTCTGACAATCTGAAAGAACAATTTGTAGCACAGTGAGACAGAGAGAAAATTCTGCAATAGGAGGTGGAATTCTCCTTATTCAACAAGAAAAAACGTCAACATTTTTAACTTGTGTCTTTTTAAAAGCAGAATGCTGATTGTTTATGTCTGTTGAAAGTTCATATTAAAAGTCGTATATCTGGTGCTGAAGAATGTAAAAATCCTGAGGTAGCAATGGTGTCTCCGGAGAACATGCATTTGAACACTCTATGTCCTACTTCTCATTTGGTCAAGGTTCTTTTTTTCAAAGCACATCACAGCGAAGGATTTCTTTTCTCTTGAGAAGTAAGAAAATGAAAACTCATGGAAATTAAATCTGATAAAGAAAAAAATAGAGTGAAAATTGTTCAGATTCTCAAAGATGCTGCTCTGAAACTTTCTTTAAAAAATAATTTTGAAGGATTTATTTCTGCAAGAAAAGGAAAGCTCTGTCAATACATAGCTGTGTTTTGCAGCCATTTGGAAATGTTAGATAATGGTCTACAGACCACATGCACATTCAGCCCAGATTTGCTTCCTCTGTCATGTCTTCAATGGCTCAGTATTCCATCTCATTTGGTATCTCAGCAGACGGAAGAGGTAATTTTTAAAGCAGTATCTGAAAGATTCTAGCTCATTAACAGTTGGAGTGAGGTGGGTTAACTCCACTGAAAAGAGTAGAAAATGCCTCACATGGTACTCCTGCCTAATTCTAAGACTTTATTATCTAAAACCCCAGCACATACTGGATGTTGGAAGTTCATGTTTCTTGGCTGATGATAAGTGCCAGTGATTGGAGAATTCCTCTGGTTAGCATCAGGGACAAAGCTGGTGATCTCTGGTTTTCTTCAGCCCTAATCCTTTAGTTGGTCGGGAAAGCTATTTCAGCAAGCATTAGGGAAGAACACAAGGGAGGGGGATAGAGGCCTCTGTGCTCTGCACCTTTCAATCCTGAGGGAGCAATCAGGAAGGCTGCAGGGAACCTCTAGAAGGGTGACATTCATAGCACAGTTTTCAGAGCTTTCATGAAGGGGACTGACTCCATGGCAGATTAGTAGAGAGCTGGAGAAATAGCTCGAAGCAAAAGTATCTTACGTTTCTTATCAAGCACTTCAAGGTTATCAGAGAGTCTTACACGTTTGTGCTGTGGGGCTCCATTAAATGAAACTCCTTCTCCAACAACTAAAACTGCCTACAAGTTTCTCTCAATAGCTTTTTGTCTGACAATTGCACATGACCTATAACTGGAGAGTGGTGGTTTCTTTTGTTGTTGTTGTTGTTATGTTTGGGTTTGTTTGTTTGCTTGCGTGTTTTAAAATTTTAATTCAGTGAACAAAAGGGTTTGCCCTATAGTTTTGAGATTCAGCATCTTACCTGCAGCGGCTGACGTTAATATTTAAATATTGTGGTTTGGGTTACCTTTATATTTTGTGCATAGGCAGCCTAAAAAGTGTGAGGGAAGAGGCAAAAATGCTTCTATGGGTTTGTTTTCAATTTTTAAATAAGCTGAAGCATATTTAGACACCAGTACTTTCTGCAATTGATTTAAAAAAAAACTTTCTTAAATATTGTAGCAGGTTTTATATTTTTTCTGCAAACTATAAAGAAAAATACCCAAGAACTCTGATGGATGCCCTGACCCTGCAAACTCCCTTACAACCATTAGACAGGCAGTTCCACCAGTAGAGAAAAAAAGTATTCTTCAATATTCCAAACTGTATACTTAAGAAGGTTCCATAGAGTGTCACATTAAAAAATACTGCAGCTCCATTTGTTAATGATCCATGGAGTCAGCTGGAGCAACCAAAGTCAACCTGGATTACAGAAAGAACAGGATAATGGAAGTCACTATGAACACAACAGCCTGGGAAATTCCATAGAAGCAGGCAGTAAACAAGCAGAGTCATGTTTCTGCAATCAGGAAAGATAACAGGACAGCTGTAGATAAGCATGGAGGACCCAGGCAGTACTGCACAACATCTAATAATAGTTTGTTTCCTGTACTTGGAGACAACAGAACTGTGTTCTGGAGGGATAAAACATGGAAGGAATGGTAGGCAAAGGGTCACCAAAGGCAATTTGCTCTCTGTTTTATATAATCTCCTTATTTCTTCCAAATCAGGGTTATTGAATTTGTTTCCTTCAGACAATGTGATACAATCTCCTTATCACCCATACACTCTCCCTTTCAAAACCGCCTAGAAGCATGAATTCTCTGCTGCTGAAACTGAGCAACATTGTTATTTGAAGGAGAGTCTGCAAACAGCACTGGTGGCTGCCGTCATTAAGTTGAACATGGATGTGGAGAGCTTGTTGCAGTGTGGCTGGGACAAGGGACTGTGAGTGGCTGCCAAGTCACATGGCAGCAGCAGATTCCTCCTACGTTCCTTTTTTACCATTCAGTAAAACCATCACTCAGGTGTAAATAAGAAACATTGCTGTGGAGAGTCAAAAGAGAAAGCAGGATGCTAAGAGCAGAGGGCATACCAAATGTGCTTGTCTGTTTAAAGCTGGACCTGAGCCAGGAAAATCAGTGAGACATTTCATGCCTAGTTATGTTCCTCCAGAAAAATCCTGCAACATGTCTTTTAACCTACAGGACTCATAGCACAGCTGACATTCAGAAAATATATATGTATTTTTGACAAGGCATACTCAGAGAGCTATGAGAGCTATGAGGTGCTTGTGACTAGCTCCTCTCTGACAGCACCAAAAATTTTAGCACTGCAGCTCCTAGATATTTGCTTTGACAAAGAGAGAGAAGCAGAGTCCCATGGTAACCCTATTAGTGCCTTTCAGAGCCAGGGCAAGACAACTGAGATTCTATCAGCATCTGTTGCACTGCTACTACAGGAGATTGCAGTGGTAATAAGAACCAAAGTTGGATGCCTTAGAATACAGAAGAAAGCCCAGAATGGTTTAAAATATTAACATCAATTTGGCTGCTTGGTTCTGAACGTATGTGTGGATAGATGTAGTCACAAGGGAAGGAGAGCATGCTAATCAATACTCTGCTGCTTGTAATCATTAATAAAGGAAAACCAGAATATTGGTGTTGATTTTTGTGATTAACTCTTACTCTCTTCTTGAAATCACCAATGTCCTGGAGATTTAATGTTCCTGAAACCTGGGATAATTCACTCTGATCTTTTAGAGTAAGATTAGGAATGGAGGGAAAGCATAAAAATGTGTCATATGATGTAGTCTTACTGCCTTTTAGTCTTATGAAAAAATCAGTGTAAAATATTAAAAGTAGATTGCTTGGTGGTTTTTTGTCCTCTTTCTCT